>CAKOAT010786264.1:473819-527045 GCA_932364175.1 Eruca vesicaria subsp. sativa | reverse complement strand
CAGATGGTTTGTGAACTGACGTTAGAACAAACTCACAGTTAATGTTAGGATGCAGCTCAAAACTGATGCGTATAGAACTGAAGTCACTTAGCTTTAACTTGTAAGCAGTTTGGGTAAATATTACATCTTTGTCTCTTTGAGACATCAAAGATGTGGCCTCGGTCAAATTAAAATTATGAAATTAAGCATTCAGGTGCTTCCATAATCTTTAATTATCAAGTCTATTAATAAAATAAGCAAGGGTACAAACAAAATTCTTTGCTTTTGTTGCCATAAACAAACAAAATGCAATCACAGGTAGAGAGATGCTGCAAATACAATGTCTCTCTTGATCTTGGAAACAGCTTCTTCTAGTTTAGCTTCAAGCTGTGTTTCTCCAATTGATTTTGCAGCTACTATGAGCTGTTGCAGAACTTCCTCCATTCTCCTTATCGCTCTGATCAAGCTCCCTTCGAAAACACGAGCAATCTCCATGATCTCATAAAACTTCGACCCTTTTGCCCACGCATACACAGCCTCCATTATATCCGGTCTGAACGAATGCACAAAACTCTCCACATCGATATCAACCTGTTACATTGTCACAAAAGACACAAAGTTATGAACTCAAATCTTTGGTCACATTTTACTGGACGAGCAGATTAAATGAATACCTTGCTTTCAAGCTGAACTTCAGCGACACGCCTGGCTGTGTCTTGTAACTGTATGAAGAGCATGTCGAGTTCTTCTCTGGGTTTAGCTGCGTCAGGGAGTCTCTCTCGCCACACAAAGCAAGAGAGGAGAGAAACCAACTCCTCCACCTTTGCTTCCTTGAAGACACCACTGAACATAAGCTCCGTTAATGTCAACTCTTCTGCACTACTGATTTCACATGCAACCTTCCCTTTCAACTCCACAACACCATCGCTGGTTATGTATCTGCGTTAAAGGAAAACATATTAATTACAGTCAGACAAGATTGAGGTAGAAAGTTGAGTTAAGAATACTTACCCTAGCTTTCGTAAAACACGCTTTCTGGCCTTGAGTTCATCTTTAAACGCCAATGCTGTTGAGGATCGGACAGTCTTCTTAAGTGATTTGATCTTGGCTGTTAGCTCTTCTTTCATGTGTAGAACTTTCAGCTTCTGTGCTATGAGTGGAGATTTTGCAATCTTGTGTTTTTCAAATAGGTTTTCCACAGCCTCCAGTCTACGAACTGTCTGTTTGTAAGAGCTGCTACGGATCTAATGAAATAAAAGTTTGTATTCATCCCTAAGAGACAAATGAAAGAGGGCAAAAACAGAAGACTAATAGAGTAAAAAACAATATACCTTCATATCAACTTCAGGATCTAGGGGTATTCCATCAGGATGTCTAGAGAGTAACTCAGAAACCTTCTTCAGAGCATTCTCTCGAGCTTCAAGTTGTAAATAATCTTTCGGTATATTCATGATTGCACTGCTTAAACTCTTAATCTGTCCATGATAATAAAGAATAAGATCATCAAAGCAGAATCCGGGGAGGATCAGCCACATAAGAATGTGTAAATATTATAAACATACCTGAGATAAAGGAATAGAGACCACAACGGGCTCACCACGTTCTTTAAGTGGCACAGGCTTAATTTTCTTTTTACCAGCGCCATCTCTGCTGACCAAACATCTAGTCAGTACATCTACGGTGTAGTTTGCATCCTCTGGTCTTCTATTATCATCATCTGGAACAAGTACTCATGTCAAGATTGAATCATCACTGTTTAAAAGAGATTACTAACACTTAAGTCAGAAAAGTAACTCTCAGAATTCTAACCTTCAGATAAGCTTTTGACTTTATTGAACTTCATTATCACTCCCCATGTATCCTGATCTTCAATGCTGAATGATTGTGGCTCTCCATCATCATTTGAGCACTCGAGACAAACAGCTCTGTTTGGCAGCAGAAAGGGTAAGCAGTACTTTGGAGAGAACACAATTTCACGTATATCCTTCTTCAGACTCTTGTATTGCAAAATCAGGTTATAGTAATTCTTTAAGCTTTCTTCTTCTTCAATCACCATAGAGTCTCTCTCTTCTTGAAGAGCTTTTATTTGCTTCTGCAAAGACCAGAAAATAAAACCACATCATTTAGGTAAAGTGAGCACTATATAATCAATAAATAAATCAGGCATTTACTCATTATGCAACTGCACCTCAAGATCCGGGATAGCACGGTCAGATTGAAACTGAAAGAATGAATTGCGGAGAAGATTCTCAGGATCACCATCTTCACTCCGCAACTGGTTTAGAAGCATGTTATAGCTCAAATGGAAGGCACTGATGGAAAAGTGGGAAAGAAAACAGCATAAGTCAATTACTGAGGTTTAAAGGCACAAAATCAAAGATACTGATCATTTTTGTACCTGTTCAAAGAATCAGCACTTCCTTTGAGCATTGATTTAGCAACCGCAGGTTCCATCTTCTCATCAACCATGAGGATGCAGATACCTCGTTTGTCAATACCTCGACGTCCAGCACGACCACTCATCTGAATGTACTCACCACTAGATAGCCACCGGAACTTGTCTCCATCAAACTTGCGTACATTTGTAAACACAACCGTCTTTGCCGGCATGTTCAATCCAATACTAAATGTCTCTGTCGCAAACAAACACTAAAAAAAAAATACATCAAACGTGAGAAAGAGAAGAAAAAAAATTCAAAAGGGGACTAAAACGAAGTGGGGCATGGCACAGAGAGTACAGGCAAACATCATAAGATTACATAACTAACAGATCTAGAAGGTGCACGAAATGAAAATAGGGAAACTGTAGCTCTACGCTTTCACATACCTTAATCAGACCTTCTTGAAATAATATCTCAATTACTTCTTTTAAAATTGGAAGCAGACCCGAATGATGAACGCCGATACCACGTTTTAAGATGGGTAAAATATTTGAAACCTACAGTACACAGCCATAACAACGTCAGTTTTCCCCGCAGAACAAGTATATCCAACAACCTAATCACGCCTAGAACTAGACCAACAAAAAAGAGGAGCATCAGGAGCAAGGAATATAAGCTATCACATGTTAGTGACAAGTATAAAACTTAGAAACATAACTTTTGTGGTAACGAAGGTGCCTACAAGGCAATCAAAATTTACAAGTCTCAGCCATTATTCAAAGTCTAAGGCATCATAGAAAGAGGTTTAACGAATGCTTGCCTGTGGTAGCTTCTTATCATCATCTGAAAGCATATCGATTGCACTAGTAAAGATTGTCTCTACGGAATCTTTCTCATCGTCGCTGTTTAAATCCATCTTAGACATCTGTGGAGCATACAAAGAGATTACAATCACGTTTTAGACAGTACGAGATGATAAGCACACAATGAACTTCAGGTTTAACAGTACACATAAAACAAGACACTGCAAGGTGCAGGGACACTAAATCATAAAAACAAGTGTTAAAATGCTATGCAAACAAAATATACACAAAATAAATTGAAAAGAACACTGCTGAATGTAACAAAATACTGTTAGACTATCACAGTCCACTCTTTACCCACGCATAAGAAGAAGAAACGAAAAATCCTAAGTTTTTGAACAGATTTTTCTTACTTCAACAGAAACGAATTTCAGATTTCTGTTGGGCTATAGATACAAACAAAAAAACATCCCTTAAATGAGATAATTAAGTAAGGACTACACAACCCACTAAAGTTTTTCAACCACTTACATAAAAAACATTTTTGGTAAGAGTATGAAGAGGAAACTAACCTGCATAGCAAGTGCCTCACATTCCTTTTTGCTGAAACTGAACAAAATCACGGGATCATACTGCCTCTGAATTATCATCTTCACCAACTTAAAGATATCACTTTCTTCACCAAGTTTTCCAAGTATCAACCCCTTTTGAGACTTTCCATTCTCTCTTTTCTTGTCAGCATCATTAGCAGGAACCAATGCGTTAAGAGACTTCTGGAAGCTTTCCTCGTGGAATTTAGCCTTTTCATCCACAACCAAGTAAAGCCCACCACCTCCGGCTGGAAACACATAGTGCTGAAGCGGAGTTGGCCGATAATCAGTGTAAACAATATGGCATGGTTGTTTGTGAACCTGCAAAATCAACATTAAAATCAAATCTCCAGAGAAACCAAACCAAATAAAACTTTCAACTTCTTTTCACTTGAACAAGCTTTGTTATCATGTCAACTAAAAGAAAAACCATGATATGGAAGTTACATTGCATATTGCCAAGGCTACGAAAACCAGAATCACATTGTATATAATGTATTATTCCATTCAGACTAGAGATGTAGAAGGATAAGCAAGAGAGAATCACCTTTGCAACCCAATCAGCAAACTCCTTGGCATTAGGCACAGTAGCAGAAAGAAACACAAAACGAGAATTCTTGGGAGCCATCACGATACTTTCTTCCCAAACCACACCTCTTTCACTATCACGCATGTAATGCACCTCATCAAAAATAATCCAAGCAACCTCCCTCATAACCTCTGAACCTTTATACTGCATACTACGCAAGATCTCTGTGGTCATAACCTGAAACAAAAAAACACCAAAAAAATAAGAACAAATAGCAAATTAAAGCAATTTCTGAGTCAGCATCAAAGATCACTTACCAAACAAGAGGCATTAGGATCAATTGTGACATCCCCGGTCATCAAACCAACGTCAGAAAACTCTTCTTTAAAATCTCTGTACTTCTGATTACTCAATGCCTTTATAGGAGAGGTGTAAATAACCCTCTGGTTCTCCCTCAAAGACATGGCGATAGCATAGGACGCCACAACTGTTTTACCAGCAGATGTATGAGCTGAAACCTGAACATATAAACCATACACTTTCAGTTTATTTCCCATTGAAAAATCCATTCTTTCGAAACCTAAGATGATATCTACACGGTTTTATTACATAGTGAGCATAAAAGTTTAAATCCTGAAATCAGTTATTCAGCTTGAGTCACTCAGAATTGCAGAAACCAAACAGACAACATATTCAGACACCAGTAAAAACCATTCTTTCCGAACCTAAGATTATCTCTACACGGTTTTCTTACATAATAACCGTAAAAGTTTGAATCTTGAAATCAATTATTCAGCTTGAATCACTCAGAATGACAGAAACCAAACAGGCAACATATTCAGACACACAAAAAAAACATTCTTTCCGAACCTAAGATTATCTCTACACAAAAAAAAAAACATTCTTTAAGTCGATTAGTCAGCTTACCATGACAGATTCGCCATTATCGAGACACTTGATAGCTTCGGACTGGAAGGAGTCAAGGGTGAAAGGGAACTCTTTGGCCGGTGGTTTGTTGTCTCCTCGAGCAAGAGGAACGTAGTTTTTAGGGAAGGAGACGTCGTGAACACAACCCACGAGCTCTTCGTTGACGATTTGAGTGGAATCATCGTCTTCTCTCTGAAGCTTGTGTGGTGGAGCACAATCAGAAGATTCCTCCAAAGACTTTCTCTTCACGGAACCCATGGAGAACGGGTTTGAATAGTTTTTGTTGACTCTCAGGCGAGTGCTAGAGCTCTGGTGCTAATGGAGAGTTCGAGATGGAAACGCCGTCAAGGACTTCTCGGCCAACAAACGGTATATGAGGATATATTAGGTGTTGATTGTAACAGGAAAGTGAGGATAAGGGTGTTTTCGGGAAAACACGTACATAACTTACGCCCAATCAACGAAACCCTAAACCTAAATCACTTCAAGGTTTATCGAACCCCTTGATCACTATTTCATTAGTTTTTGATTTTTTTTGGAATTTCTTTTGTCAAAAAAAGAAAAAAATTTGGTTTTTAGTTTCTAGCTTTTCACTTTTAGATTTTGATTTTGAATTTTATTTTTAAATATATATATATAGCCAGATCCATAAAAATTAGGTTCTTTAAATAAATACTTGAAATGACAAGAACCAAAATAAAAAAAAAAAAATATCAGATCAAAAATAAAATCTCTAAAATTGAAATACCCTATATCTGATAAATCATAACCATATACAATCTAAGTATGTGATCAGGTAGTCTTTTGAATTTAAATAGCTTCTTTGTTGACGGACCATGTAAATAATTGAATTTATGGACTAAGGTGATGATTGTTTGTAGTTTTTGAATTAGTTTTTGGTTTTTGTTTTTTCAAAAACAAGTTTTTACCCAATCAAGATTTTGGTTTTTGTTTTTAGTTTTTGTAAAAACCAATTTTTTGCCAATCAAGATTTTTAATAAATAGATTCCCTAAATTTTAGGGACACTGGTTTTTGAAAATTTTAATCAATTTATGAAGAGAAACCAAAAACTCATTTTTGTTGGTTTTTAGGAATAAAAACGAATTTTTCTTTATTTTCATTAGAAAGTGGTACATTTTAACAAGCTAATAATTAAATAATAATACTTTATAAAGATAAAAGTCTAATAAAATTTTGGTACAAAAGATAACATTTAAGCAATAATGTTTAATCATTTATTTATGTTGCATGTCAAAATAAATTTATATACTTATATGTAATATTAAATAATTGAAATTGGTTATTCATTTCTACACATAAATTTATTTAATAATTTAATAATAATTAGACTTATTAAACAATAACTTAAATTATAAAAACATCAAATTTTATTAATAAAATATATTATATTAATTTGAAAAAGAAAAAATTCCATTCAAATTTTATAATTTAAATTACATACAAATTTTCTTATAAATAATTTTCATATTTTAATATTTTAAATATTGTATAGTTTATAGTTATTTTATGATTTATAATTTAGCATAATATAAGTTTCTTAAATATATAATAATTAAAACATGTTAATGTATTTTGTATTATTAAATAATAATCATTATATTTTAATATTAGATTTTAAATGATTTATTTCTATTTTTGTTGTATTATTCTAAAATAATGTATTACTTCTTTTTTTTAAAAAAATTTAAAAACGACAGAAAAACCAAAAACCAAAATCAAAATCTAAAAACTAAAACCAAAAGCTGAAAACCAAAAATAAAAAAGCCAAAATCAAAAACCAAAAACAAAAATCTAAAACTAAAATCTAAAAACTAAAAACTAAAAACTAAAAACTAAAAACTAAAAACTAAAAACTAAAAACTAAAACTAAAAACTAGTGTAAACAATCATCACCTAAATCTTGCTCCAACAGACTATTTGCTTAGTGCACATCATTAGAAATGCATAACTTTCCTTGTTTGAAAAGTATGTAACACAGCAGTAGATTCAGGAAAATCTCTATGGAGATTTTAGAGTTTGTTTCCAGTGATTAATTGATAAAAGTTAAGAGCAACTCCACTGGAACTGTGATATATAGAAAGACTGTTGGAGATGAGAATCAATTGCTCCTCTGCAACATAAGGTAAAACATCAAATGTTCAATTCCCAATATATTAATTGAGAAGCATTTAAAAAGATATAACCATAAGTTTGTATTAACTAAAAAATAACTTCATCTTACATGATATATTTCTATGCTTTTTAATTCAATTTAGAAGAATTTTAGAGCACTTTATATAAACTATAGTCTAAAAATAATATTCTTTAGCAATATAATATTTTACAGGCTATAGTTAGTCGCATATATCAAATATTTATTTTTCCGCATGCTTTCCTTAAATAAAACCTATGGAATTACCTAATGTGATTAAAATATATATATGGAAATTAATAATTTAACAATAAAGATTTAATAACAATTTTTATACTTTTTATCATTTTTTATTTCTTTATTATTAAAATAAATTATACAATTACATTAATCATATAATAAAAATCTAGATTTTTGTGTATGTTGTATTTCAAATTTTGCAAAACGACTATAAATTGCTAATACTGTTAAAAGTCTCACATAAGTTTTTATGATCAAGATTTAATATTTTTCTATATTAAGATACAATTATTATAAAACCTTATGAAGAAATAATTTTATTTTAATAGGTTTTACGTTAATATATATACATATATATATATGTATCATATCTTTTAAATTAAACTATACATCGTATGAAAATATATACTTATATTTTGATATTTGCATTGAACATATATTGAAAAGTTAATATTTTAATTTTAAAATCTGTCATTGTTTTTTATAAATGATTATAAATTATTGAAACTACTAAACATCTCACATTTTTAAAAAAAAAAATCGTTGGTGTAAATTTTGGTTACAAAAATAAACAAATAATCATAAAATCATATGAGTAGAAACCTCATTTAATAAACATCCATATTAAAAGTGTGCTATATATCTATATATTAATATCATTTAAATTTAATTATATATCATATACGACATATAAGATTGATTATTTTGATTTATTTATCCTAATTGCTAATAAGCAAGAGCGATCGTTAGATTTATATGCACACGCCAATTTATTACATTATAGTAACTGATTTCTTTGTTATTTAATATATATACTTATTATTTTATTATTTCATAACATGCAGAAAAACATAAAATAAATATAAAATACTTATTCTGCAAAAAAGTGCAGATCTTAACCTAAGTATGTATCTCCTTAATTGTTTTAAATCTTAAGCATTTCTAAATCTTAGGCCAAAACAAATAAACGAAATGAGAATAAACTTCAAAATCAATATTTATATCAAGCAATAACCAAAATGAAAAAGACACAAAAAGAAAAAAAATATTGAAGATATATATGATTGACATGTGAACGTAAACTTCTCATAACCATAATTAATTTTTAAATTGCTAAATCATGATATAAAACCGAGCTGACATATGATATACCATGGATTTTACCCACTTTCAGCCATGGTATATAAGTGTTTTAAGATATAATTATTATGTTTTGGAGTCTTTTTAGAGTATTTACGGGTTCAGGTACGTTCTGAAGAAATATGGTGATTTTGGTGTCTTTTGGAGCCCTTTATATGCAAGACTGCACAGACGTACCAGATGTTTAGCTATGGATGGAGACTTCTCCCCGTTAGATTGAGCCCATCTTTTCACAAATGATAGAGCTTTTTGTTAGCTTTCCAATGTTTGGTAAACTACTCCTCTTCTTGCACAAGTGTGTTGATGGCTCTTTTCAATGCAAACACTCGGCTCAAATTGGTATTGTTTCCAAATGTCTTCTGGAGAGTCTCCCACAAGTTTTTAGGCGTCTCACAGTAGATGTAGGCTTCCAAGATATGAACTTCAAGTGACCCTTGCAACACGAACACCACCAGGTCATCTTGAACCCATTTCTTCTCATCAACTACCGCAAGTTCTTTGCCTTCCTAACCTTCACCACTTTCCTTGGCCACTGGTGTTGGAGCTTCATTCGTGATGTGACTCCACAACCCTAGCCTCCCAATACCAGTCTTTACCAACCGCGACCATAGTAGATAGTTTCCCCCACCTTTGAGAGAAATCGGAACCGTAATCAACTTGTGGTTAACCTCCAATTTGCTTGTCTTGAATCACTAAGAACACACAGATTAGAACTTGAAAGAAGCTGAAGAACACATGAATCTCAATACCAAAGCCAACCTGTCTCTGATACCATAATATTTTTGCGAATAGAAAAGGTATTGAGTGATTTAAAGAGAGTTTATGTAGAGAGAACACTACAAGAAAAATACGTTTTAATAGCGGACGAATAACGCTATCTAACGATACGATAGCGGTTTTTGAAACGCTGTATCATCGCCCGTCATAATAGGTAAAGGAATTAGATAGCGGTTTTTAGCGCTGCTATCTTTTCTTCCGCTACGATAGCACTTTTCTATCTGCAATTAAATATTTTTTAATAGCATATAATTTTCGTTATTATTTCTATTCTAAAAAATAAAATAAAAAATAAAAAAAAACTAAAAACATAATTAAAATTTAAACTCGTTTATATATTTAATTTTATTAAATTAAATGATTTATAATTAAACTGGTTTACACAAATATAAAAAATCTAATTAAATGAAAAGGACTAAACCAAATAAACCAAAAACTTAAACCTAAACCAAGTTTAAACCTAATTGATAACTAACTAAACATATGCAGCCGCCGCTCCACCACCAGCTTCATCGTCTTCTTCATCTTGCAGTCCACCACCACCACCTTCGCCGTCGCATCCTCACCGCAAGACCTAGACCACCAGAGTCTCTTTCGCCTCCTCACCTAAAATCCAATGACCACCACATCTGCTAACAATCACCACTTTAAGAGTGAACGGGGCAGAGTGGGAGGGATGGAGCGGTCGTCGCAACCAGAGCCATCCTGGTCTTCGTCGTCTTCACCTTGCTCATCGTGTTCCTGGTCTTCTTCTCCACAGAACTTTAGAGATTCAATCGTTTCGTTTCCATGGCTCGAGACGGTGTCGACGGCTCGAGACGGTGACGGCGGGGCGAGATGCTGCAAGCTGGAGATCGGTGACGACGGCGACGATGTTCAGACTCATCGAAAGAGTCACAAAGAAGGTGGTGGTGGTTGTGGTGATGTGCATGATGGCTCCGGGTAGATAAAAGGAGACGGATGGGAAGTGGTTAACTTTGAACCATGGACGAAGTTAGGTGGTGGATCGGAGATACCAAAGAGAGAGAGAGGAAGAAGCATGATGAATCACAGAGAAGATGGCACTTGTGAATCTGGAAACAAAAGAGACGAGAGAGAGAGAAGAAGAAGTAGGATGAATCTGGACCCTTCAAAAATTTAATCAGTGGTCAATATTAGCTATCCGCGCCTTTGTACGTGATTGGCCCTTTATGTTCACCAATCAGATTTTTAAAGCTATTTTTTTTTTTTTTTTTTGATACTAATGTTTTCTATTCTATGTTTTGTTTTAATATATAAAATACTTATAATATATTTTTGTAAAAATATATATATTGAGATAACATCAAAATTGTATAATTCACAATATTAAATTTATAGCTTTATGTTTTAGAACTTTAAGAATTTTAGTTAGAGTTTAAAGTATATGATTAGTTTCTAAGTTTGGATATTAAGATAAAGGTTTGAGTATAGGGTTTGAAGGTTAAAGGTTTGAGGTATTGATTTAAGATTTGATATTAATTTTTGAAAATATTTAACTTTATAATTATATATTTAAGATTTGTAGTTTAAAATTTAAACTATTATAAAGTTTATCAGTGTATTATTTTATTAGAGTATAAATATATCAAAGTGGGTTTGAGGGTTGAAGGTTTAGGGTATTGAGATTTAAAATTAATTATTGAAAAAAGAAATGGTTTTGAGTTTAAATTTAATATTTGAGGTTAAATTAAAAATTTGATATTAAAACAGTTAGATTTTGAAGTTATGTTTAGAGTTTAGGGTTTAAAACTCTGTTTAGGGTTTAGAGATTTAAAAAGTCAAAGATAGCGTTTATAATAATGTGCTATTAAAAATACGCTATCATAGCGTTTATAAATATACTATTCTAGCATAGCGTTTCCAAATATACAAACGCTATCTAAAACTAACGGATATGTCAATCATAGCAGAAAACGAAAAAACGCTATCCTGGTCTACTATTAAAACGCATTTTTCTTGTAGTGGAATCATCAACAACTAGAGAGAGATTGTTAAGAACAAGAGAGAGAGTAAATAAACTCATGTGTTCTATTATTGAGAGAGGATACATCAGATTATATGCTTAAGTTTACAAGAGATTAGCTAAAGGATAAGTTGAGACTAAGCATGTGAGGTCAATGGGAGGAGCTGTGAATTCAAACTCGACCAATAGTGTAAGCCGCACGCTTGATCCTTTTGGCATCTTGACCAGAGGCCAAACACCTTTCCAGCTTGCACCAGTTGTGGATTGACCAGATCTTCTTATCCCTAAACAGTCACATATCTGTTCAAAGCAAACCTTCTTCTTCCTTGAGAGTGTTCGATCACCATCTCTCCTTTTGTTACCAAATGACTATTTACCTCAGTAATAACTTAGTTACCACAGTAACTAAGTTGTACGGTCATGGTAAAAATACCCAAACTCCAAATAGTGAAGAAATGTTAATCCCAAATTCCTTGGCTCAAGCTGGTCCGTACAGTCTGTACGGTTCGTACCGTCCAGACCCTTAACCTCACTTTGCCCAGTTCTTCTCTTATTCATTTTCATCCAAGTTCCTCAAGACCATAATCTAAGCTCCTCTTTTCAACAATGAGCTCGTCAAGGTTTTTAAGCAGAGATAGCGATGTCGGAAAATCATGCATTCTGATTTCTTACATCAGTAACACTTTCCTCTCTGTAATTTCATCCCCAATTTTCTTTATTTGTGTTCTTTCTAATTTTTTCTGTTTAGGCTCGTCGTAAGAGTTGCATGATAAACTATTTCTCAAACCTTGTTTTTTTTTTAAATGTACTTAGGAAAAAAAATTACGAAAAGATTGTTTTAACATAAACTTGTGATCTCAGGACTATGTATAGAGGAATCATATATGGTTCAAAGGACTCAACTTTATAAAGTGAGATTTGCCTGTTATGCACAGTATTTTTTTCATATCATTTTAACTAGGTGTTTTGCCCGCACATACAAGCTTAATTATCTTTAAGTCAATTTAAAAAATCATCAAAATAAATGGTTATTTGCATCAAAAAAATTCGACCTAAAACATTAAACCTTTTCACATGATAAATTCATTCACAAATTAAAAAAAAAATCATTTTTTCTTTAAAACTTTGAAAAATCTAAAGTTTATTTTATTTTTTCTTAATTGATAAAAATATAGAAATCTATCTTTCAGTTTGAAAAATTGAATCGATAAATATACATTCAAAAATTGATTTTACAGAAAGAATAATATTAACTTGGATAATAATATAATATATTTGAATTTTTTTTTTCAAACACGTATTTTCTTTCTTTTTGAATGATATGTTATTTTTTATGATTATTTCATGTTTAAGGATTAATTATATATAATATAAAATAAATTTAATTTAACGTGTGAGTTTAGAGATGAAAAATAACTTCACAAATATATATCATTATATTCTAGTATTATATTCTTTTAATTTGAAAATAGTTACGTATTATAAATTTTTCAGTTTTCTCTTTTCATTTATATACAATTAAAAATTCTACTTTATGAATATTTTTATGTTTTTCTGTTTTTGAATTTTGTTTTATTAAAATATATTTTCGGATAACAAGACAACATACATAGGAATTATCATTTTATTTTATTTTCAAATATATATTTAAATTATGGATAATTATTATCATTATTAATTTAAATCATTTATCTAATCAAAAAATATTCAATTCGTTTTTATTTTTGGTGGATTTATATATTTTATTTATTAAGGGTATAAACGATATTAACCGGTCTAACTTTTAACGTGAGAGCTCCGTTGCGAAAAATCACTTCGTAAATAATTGTATAGATATATTTTATTAAAATGTAAATTATATTCGCAAACACGAGTTAAGATCTAGTAATAATTTTAAAACAAAACAGATGTGAGATGTATGGAAATACATAGTGAACATATTGTGATGTGTAGAAATAGAAAGAGCATATAGCCAACATATTTCTCTTTTCCTACCATATCCTTGTCTTATTTTTTTTCCTTATTTGTAATAATGTGATTCTATATCCCATTTTCATCTGAGGTAGCGATTTGAAAGATTTTCCAAAACAAGTTTTGGTCAGAGCTGAAGAATGTCAAGGCAGTTCTAGACGAAGAATGTCATAGCCTAGTTGCTTACAATAAAAATAGAAGAAATTTAAAAAGAATACTATGTCAAAAATATTGATATATATCTCATTTCGTGATCAGCTACAAGGCGTCATCCACTCCTTATGTGACCAGATATCAATTAAGGTGCAGTTTATGACACCATGTTAAACCAATTGGTAAAAAAAAACATATCATCAAACACAGTACAGTGAATAGTCTAACTAAGAACGTCACTCTTAAATATTATATTTGGGAGTCTCCTTCAGCTGATTCAGTATTGCTGAAAATAATATTTTACTTAGAATGTAACAGAAGGTATGTGTTGGACTTTGTAATAATCCTCTCCTCCTTCCGACAATCTCTTCTTCCACTGCTCTCCCTTATCATAACAAGTAAGATCCTTCAAGGAAGTGATGAATCGCAGCCCATCAGGAAGTTCCTTTAACTTATGACATTTACGAATAATCAGACAATGGAGAAGGGGCATGGAGCCTTCTTCTATTATCCACTTTTCCAACTCATTTAGTCCTAATAATTCTAGCTCCTGCAACTGCGGAAACCCACCAGCTGAGCAAACCATTCTTCTCCCACAAAATGATTGATATAACTTAACCTCTTTCAACTGAAGCAGCTTATCTAGAATTGGAATTGGATCCTCCTCCAAACGACAATGAACTAAACATATGGTTGTAAGATGAGAAGGAAAGTACAATCTCTTCTTCCATTTCTCTCCCATATATTCAAGACTCAGATCCTCTAAGGAAGTAATGAATCGCAGCCCATCAGGAAACTCCTTTAAGTTTCCACACGCCCTAATAGAGAGAATATGGAGAAGAGGCATGGAGCCTTCTTCTACTATCCACTCTTCCAACTCCTCTAATCTCCATAATTTAAGCTTATACAATTGAGGAAACCCACCCCTCGAGCAAACCATTCTACTGCCACAGAAAGATCGTGCCCCTAAATATACCTCTTTTAAGTGCACCAGCTTCTCTAGATTCAGGATTGGATCCTTAGTCAAACGACAAGCAATTAGAGATATGGTCGTAAGGTGAGAAGGAAAGTGTTTCTCATCAGGTAACCTTGGCATATATATCTCCAACTTCAGCTGTCTGAGATGAGCGCAATCCAAAACAAATCCTTCTTCATCATCATTTGTGGGAGCATAAAACTTGTTATCTATAATTAGATTCTCCAAGCGTGGAATTTTATTTAGAGACGAAGATAGAGTTTCTATGGTACACCCTTTACCTCTGATATAGATAGAGAGGGTCCTGAGCCGTGTCATACCTTGGAGATCACTCACACTCCCATGCTCTGTTGAGAAATTCTTTAATGTCTCCAGGTTGACCAGATTACCCAATTCTATCTTTACTTTCTTATGTATCTCCCGCGGCAAATACAAGTACGTCAATTCTCGCATCTCTTTCAAGATATTGGGCATGTAGGTTTCACCTGTTGTGTGTACATATAGGTTTAGATAGAGCAGCTGCTTCAGATTCCGCATAGAATAAGGTAGATGAGTTACATGTGCCTCATATAAACTTAGATATCTCAAGTGAATGAGCTCTCCGATGTTAGAGGGTAACTTCCCTCTTTCAAACTTGACAGAAGACAGATCTAAAACTCTCATCAACTTGAGTCTTCTTAAGAATAAACTTGTCACCTTCCATCCTTCACTCATGATAAACAAGAGAGTTCTAAGGCTTGCATTCGTCACCTCCTTCTCCACATTAAATGTTTTATCAGGCCAATGTACAGCGAGTCTGCGAGATTTACAAGGAGAATAAGAATTTGCAGTTGATGTTCCTTGAACAACTTGTAGAAAATTCTCCTCTTCAGCTTTATATAAACAAACTTCTCTCATTGTGTCATGCAACTGACATGTTTCGAATCTTGAAGTCATAACGTCTCTTTCAGAAATAACCATGTTTCTCTTCACCAATTCTTCTATGTGTCCATCTCCCACATCTCGGATGTTCCCTCCATCATAATACCTTGGCCTCGTTATTCCTTCAGCAGCCCAGTAATAGGACAATTTCTCCACATTTATTGCATAATCTTCGGGAAAATGAGCTAGGTAGAGGAAGCAATGCTTCAAATAAATAGGCAGCTCGTTGAAGCTCAGATACAAAACATGGAAAACTGAACTGATATTTCTGTCACTGAAGGTAGTCCCTCCACCGATGTGGGATCCAATGTTTTCATAAACCCGATTCCACTCACGCAATGTGTATTGCGCAGCTAACAACCCACCTAACACTTTTAAAGCCAATGGTAGACCTCCACAATGTTCCATCATTTTCTTTCCCATCACTTCCATTTCTTTATCAACTTTATACTCTACACAGCAATTACAAGAATATTCGAAAGCATTATATATCTTGGAGATATTGTAGTCAATTTTGTTATATTTACTAGTAAAAAAACAAATAGATCGTCTTTCAAAACTTACCAGCGCTGTCTTTCATAGGAAATGCTATTCTTTTAAAAAGATTCCAACTGTCTTCACAAGTTAGATAATCTGGTTTGAAGGTAACACATTTTGGATCTGCATGTAATGCTACTCCTTCATTGCGAGAAGTAAGTATTACCTTCCATCCTGCGACACAATTAAATTTTCATAACATTTCATGATAAATCCTGAAATTTAAAATAACATAAAAGGTTACCTTTTCTCGGCAGAAGCACATGCTTGATTCGGTCCCAGTCTCCTTCTCTCCATATATCATCAATAACAATTAAAGCATTTTGTGTATCCAACACTCGAACGAGATTTTCTTGAAGTTCGTCTTCCGTCATCTCTAACACCTTGTATTCTGGCCTGAGTTGTCGTAAGATCGCCTGCCAAACATACTTTCTTGTAAACTGTTGTGAAACACATACCCACGCCAATCCTGAAAAATGACTTTTTACTATCTCATGGTTAAAAATTTGCCTTGCGAGTGTGGTTTTACCAAGACCGCCCATCCCGATTATAGAAATCACTTGACTGCTATCCTCCTCCAACAAATAAGCAACCAATATCCCAATATTTCTCTCCAACCCAACAAGATGGTCTTCATGGTCGCTAGAAAACGTTTGTCGCATTTCTCTTTGTATTTCCGGTAGAGACTGTGTATACCTTTCATTGGCAATGACCTGTTGTATGCCAAGACTCTGCATATTGCGGATCACTTTAGAAATCCTCTTACTTATGGCTTTCATATCGGAAGCAAGTCTCCTGCGTTCCAAAAGAACACAAGAAAATCTTTTCACACTGTTCCTGACGACACTTGTATTTCTGAGTTCTTCCTTTAAAAGAAAGGTTTCGACGATATCTTCTGCATCCAAAACAACTTCTTTGATCTCTTTGATAGTGTTTCTCACCATAGCACTTGTTTGTTTCTTTGCATCTGCATCTTCCAGAAAACACCTCAACATTTCCACATCACTTTTTAATCCATCGAACTGCTCTTCAACTTCCTGAAATTTCTCGGATTCTCGGACAAGCAGGTTCCATAGCCTCTCGACTCCAAACGACAAAAGTGTTTCAGCCATAAAACTCCTGCTCGAGCATGAAGATAATAGCAAAAAAAAAACAGCAGATGAGGATTTATAAGTTCATAACTGATTAAATATCTGTTGGCAAATTTAAATTTTATTCTGTGAGATTCAGTTTACAAAATTTTGTACAGAGACATGAACAGTTTTGAGATACAAAACAAAAATGAAAAATGCAAAAAAGTCCGCAGATCAATCTCATACTGAGTCATGACACAAATTTTAAGAAAGATCCATGAGTTGATAGTTCGGATGACCACAACGACAACAAACTATTCTGTGGGACTCAATCAACAAATCTTTGTACAAACATGAACATGATTGAGATCTATGAAAATGCAAAATAAAAAAAGATCTGAAGCATGTTCCAAAACTGTAAAGAAAGAATATTAATAAATCAACAAAAATCACCTCCTGGAAATCGCTTCAACTAATCTGTAAAAGGAAATAGGCGATGTGTATAGCTTCTGGTAGTAAAACAATCAACTGAGAAGTGAGAACTCTGCAAAAAGACCCATAAGAAGAGTTGACGCCATTGCTCAAAAAAAAAAAATTAAAGACTTGACGCCAAGTCAACACCAACCAATAAAACCAGCTGTATCCACGATGATGTGTGTATCAAAAGTCTTTGAGGTAATCAACTGTAGCTACCTCCTACTTGCAAGTTTCAACATGTCATTTTATATAAGAAAAAGGAAGGTAAATTTTATATGAGAAATTAGAAGCCATACCAAAAACATTTGGTATAATTTGCAATCTACCAAAAGCTTAAAAAGAGAGGACTGTTCATCGTGTTGTTTGACTCTATTATTACCCTTTTTACATAAACATCTTATCTGTCCGGAAACAATAGGGTAGACAAAATCCTTTTCCTAGATACGCAATCTCTTACCAAAAGAAGACAATCTTTGCCATATTTGTTTTTGTCAGAGGTTTGATTAACACTTTAACAAAAGAATTTAAAATTCAAAATTTTCATTTTCGATTACTTGGTTTCTTCTCCCATTCTATAGTTTTTTTTCCAAAATCAAACTTATTGGACGCATGGAGGAGAGCGACGGAATGCAAAGACCGCCATGTCTACTACTGGAGAGGTTTTTCGCCGCCGGAGAACAATTCATCAGCGCCAGAGTCACTCCATATCACAAGGCATGCAAAATCAAACAAATCCTCAATGCTCTTGATCCCAACAAAATTGAGCAAGTTAGGATATCACCATTCGGAAAAATGATTGAGATCACCGACAAATCTAGTTTCTTAGGGAGGTTTGGGAGATACATCTTATAAAGACAACTCAAGGTCTCGATGAAGCATGAAGCTTGGTTTATGTTCACTGGAAAGCCTATTAGATTTTTAATTAGCCTGAAAGAATTTTCGCCGGCGCCGAACCCACCGGTTTTAGTAACTGATTTATAAATCTAATAGATGTGCAACACATGTTTGTTAACCAGCTAAACTATTTTTTCACTTACAAAACCATATTTTTATGTTCACATAGATGTTCGAAAAACAATTTTTTAATTTAAATAAAAAGATTTACCTAGCTTGACAATATATTAGACAGGAAATATAGTCAAGTTAGCATGAAACATAATTTTTTAACTTATTATTTTAATAATGTTTACATCCACAAAGTTTTAGTATCTGGTTAAAAAATCTAATAGATGTGCAACACATATTTGTTAGTCGGATATATCAACAAAGTCTTAGTAACTGGTTAACAAATCTAATAGATGTGCAACACATGTTTGTTAGCCGGTTAAATTATTTTTTCACTTACAGAGCCATATTTTTTGTGTTCACATAGGTGTTCGAAAAACTATTTTTTAATTTGAATAAAAACATTTACCTAATTTGACAATATATTAGACAAGAAATATAGTCAAGTTAGCCGGAAACATAATTTCTTAATTTATTATTTTATAATGTTTACATCCGCAGACTTTATTATCTGGTTAATAAATGTAATAGATGTGTAACAATGGCTAAACTATATGTGTAACCCAAGGAATGCCAGGATGTAAAAATATGAAAACAATGAAGTTCAAGAATTAAAATGCTTCATGAATTCATGGAGAAATAACCAGATTAACTCATGATCTTCTTCAGCTTTCATGATCTTCTTCATTTTTGTTTAGATGATCTTCTTCATCTTCAGCCTTCATGATCTTCTTCAGTCTTCATGATCTTCTTCATTTTTGTTCATATCCAAATGTCTTATTAACTGGTTTATAAATTTAATAGATGTGCAACACATGTTTGTTAGCTGGATAAACTATTTTTTCACTTACAAAGTCATATTTTTGTGTTCACATAGATGTTTGTAAAACTATTTTTTAATTTAAATAAAAAAATTACCTAACTTGACAATATATTAGACAGAAAATATAGTCAAGTTAGCATGAAACATAACTTATTATTTTTATAATATTTATATCCACACTTTTATTATCTGGTTAATAAATGTAATAGATATGTAACACATGTTTGTTAGCCGGCTAAACTAGATGTGTAACTCGAGGAACTCCAGGATGTAAAAAGAGGAAAGACAATGAAGTTCAAGAATTTAAATGCTTCATGAATTCATGGACAAATAACCAGATTAACTCATGATCTTCTTCAGCCTTCATGATCTTTTTCATTTTTGTTTAGATTTAGTAAGAAAAAAAACAGAGAGAAAGATTGAAAGAAAAGAAAAAGATAAGTATATCAAATCTAATCCAAATCTTTTTATGATCTTTCCAAATCTAAACAAAATCTGTATAATATTTTACCAAATCTACAAACAATCTTGTGTCAGAGAGAATCAATAGTAGACTAAATTCGGGAAGGCGAATTGTAAGCCGAGCAGGGAAATTTCGTCTTTCTTATACTTCCTTCTTTGCCACGTACGTCCACCTTCTTAGTCTTTTGGCATTCTCCTAATATTGAACTTTCCTTTGGTTTATAGCTAAATTGCTCATTTTATATTTCAGTTACTAATTTAAGGGATATCCAGCCACCCCTCTTTATCATAGAAATTTATTTAAAATAGCGTTTAATTTGTTGATCCTCTCTGCAATGGATGCAGCAACAGTGATTTGATACCAAGATGTTGTAAGCTCAAGAACTTGGAGCTTGAGAAGTTGCTGCAGTGGTGGAGATTTGGTTCACGTACTTGTGTTACACACATATAATGGTATGTGACACACACTTCAGAGAATAGAAAAGAATCATGAAGATGCGATAAAGTATAATATTTCTATATATTTGGGTGACGAAGTAAGAAGATTATGATGCTAAAATTTAGGAAATAAGCCATGTGAGATGGGATTTAGGGCAACATATCCTTTGAGTATAAAGAGAACAAGACGGTGACATAGAGTGGCACGCGTCTAGGGTTTATTAAAGATGCACATGGATGTGTGTGACGTCGTCCTAACAGACAGATGGAGAGATCTGTTGGTAGTTTTGTTATGGAGAACTATACTTGTTAGAGTAGTAGTTCTTTTTCATTGTAATTCTAGATTAGAATGATAGGCATGAGTGTGTGCTGGATACTAAGTAACGTTGTTTGTGTTCTATTCTAGTGAATGGGTTCTGGACGTGGTTCCGGGGATGTATGAAATGAACCTCGTTAACAATTTTCTATGTATCTCTTTTCTTTCTGCTCATATATGCTTGCATACGATGACATCACACTCGATCATATATGTTTAGTCACATACCATGTTTTTACAATTGGTATCAGAGCGGGTGCTCGTAGAGATTCATCTTATTTCGGGTAGATCCTGAATATGGTATTTGTGGCTGGCTGAAAAGTTGAAGAGGATGATAATAGTCATGTCATGAAGATATCGAGAGGAGTGTTAGAGTTTATGGATTCTCTGCTGTTAGAGTCAATGTTGGATCTGGTGACTTTTGATTCTGGTCCAACAAGTGTCTTGAAGTTTTTCACAGAATTTTCCATTCAAGTAAGGAGAGATGGTACTTGATTCAGGGGGAGTTTAAGATGCGTAGTGTGTTTGAAGGTTATTGAGCTTGTGTTGTAAAACTCAGTGAAAAAGGGGGGAGAATGTAAGCTCAAGAACTTGGAGTTTGAGAAGTTGCTGCAGTGGTGGGTGGAGCTTTGGTTCGCGTACTTGTGTTACACACATATAATGGTGTGTGACACTTCAGAGAATAAAAAGGAATCATCCAGATGCGATAAAGTAGAATATTTCTATATATTTGGGTGACGAAATAAGAAGATTATGATGCTAAAATTTAGGAAATAAGCCACGTGAGATGGGATTTAGGGCAACATATCCTTTGAGTATAAAGAGAACAAGACGGTACATAGAGCGGCACGCGTCTAGGGTTTATTGAAGATGCACATGGATGTGTGTGACGTCATCCTACCAGACATATGGAGAGATCTGTTGGTAGTTTTGTTATGGAGAACTATACTTGTTAGAGTAGTAGTTCTTTTTCATTGCAATTCTAGATTAGAATAGTAGGCACGAGTGTGTGCTGGATACCAAGCAACGTTGTTTGTGTTCTATTCTAGTGAATGGGTTCTGGACGTGGTCCCGGAGATATAGGAAACGAACCTCGTTAACAAATTTCTATGTGTCTCTTTTCTTTCTGCTCATATATGCTTGCATACGATGACGTCACACTCGATCATATATGTTTAGTCACATACCATGTTTTTACAGATGTATGATCAAAAGTCCAAAATTAAAAAGAGGACACGTAATCTGTCTGACCCCGACTCTGGTTAGAGACTGAAAATGCAGTCCAATAACTCTCGGAACATGGGATATAGCTCATTTCTTGTTGCTGCAGTATGTAGTGGCGGAAGTTTGAGTGCAGAAGTAGAGGAACTAAAAATCGATATTTTGGATATTATTTTTTGGATTTTAAAATTACTATGTCCAGATACTATATAAATTTGTGGATATGGTTCGAGTCGGATTTTCCGGATCTTAATAGGTTCGTAGAAACCTATAAATATCTTAATAACACATACATATATGTTTAAAACTCTTATTAAATCATTTATAAAAATGTAAAAAACTATTCTCGCGCAGCTCAAGTTCTAGTTAATAGATTAAACCCTGCTCTTTTATATATCGGCACCTCAACATGAATTATAAAATTTTAATTGTATTTAGGTTTTAATTTCTTATTGTTTAAACCAAATCTGTAAACAGAACATTTAATAATTCATGTATTTTTTATTTAGTATTATATTTTCAGTCTTAAAAAAATATTTGATATTAATAGATCAACAAATAATAAATTAATGAAAATACATAATATATAGTTTAATCTCCCATATTTGTGTACTCTTTCATGTCTAATCAAATCACATTCGACTCATATGCCATATTTTAAACAAAATAATAGACCATATGAGATATCACACTTTGGAAAAAAATGATAAAAACCTCTGCACTTTCTAAACGCGGTAAAATCTAGTAAATATTTGAAAGATAGTGAGATATTAATTTACGAAATTATCCAATTCAATCATAACTAGTATTGTACATAAATTACTTTATTGTTTACTCAATTACTTTACATATTTTTTATAGTCTAAAATTTAGAATACACAACTATCAAATTAAAGCATACATAAGCTATAAGATAATTATATTAATAAAATCATACAAATTTAAGCGTACATAAATTAGTCAACAATTTACAGAAAACTAACCAACTGAAACAATTAACATAATTGTCTCGGTATCTCTATAATATTATTTGAGAAGTCAGTTTCCTATGTGTCGCGCTCACGTTAACTTTCACAATGGTTAATTACATAGATACCCTTAATGAACTAAAAATATTATATCTAATTTCCATTACTATTAAAATTTTATTTATTTTTAATTTATCTTTTATTTTCTTTATTTTCTTTCCAAATAATATTTATAATAAAAGTAAACATTGATTAATGAACTATAAATTTTAAAAACGAAATATGTAGAATAAATAAGTTGATTTCATAAAAAAAGGAAACTTAACAATAAAAAGTTTTATTAAAGGAAGAAAATTAAATTTTTAAAACGAAAATATTTCACATATATAATTTGAGTTCATAAAAAAGGAAAGTTCACAATAAGCATCTTAATATTAGAAATATATTCCTTTTAATACATAATCTTAAATAACATAATATATATATTTTTAAAGTAATAATAATATTTTCTTTACATTAAGCTATATTTTCAGATGATCAAAACTAACTTAGATAACATAACATAAATTGAAGTTTCTTTATGAACTAAAATTATTTTAAAACTAATATTACTAAGGGTTTTACATATGTTTTGCATAATAATTTGTTAACATAACTTTAATTGAAAATTTCTTTGTATTTTTATTAGACTACATAAATTAAAAATATCTTGAATTATCTAAAGTATATTTATATTTTTCTTATATAAGATGATTTCAAAATATTAAATATAAAACAAATGTTTGAGTATTTATTTTTAAAAAGTAAAAGTAAATTAATATTTTTTATAAAAAATAATCTCTACAAAATTTTGTTATTTACTTAAAATACTAAACAACATACTTTAAAAATAATCATAAGCAAGATGACATTATTAGAAAATGTAACTATTTTTTTATAATTCTATCTTAATAAAATAATTACATAAATATTTTAAATATTATAAGACAATATATTTTTAGCGAACTATAGATATTTACTTTACTTCTTTTTTCTTAATCTTTAGTTGATTTTAAATTTAAATTTATATTTTTAACAACCACTGAACTCCCAAACTAATCTGAATTCTTATGTTTAAAATTACTAATATAGTTTTTAATTTATCGTTTATACATCAAATATATATTATTTTAAAATTATATCGGTCATGTTATTTTATGTTGTCATATTAATCATCAACTTAATTTTTATTGGTTTTTTAAAATCAACATAAAATATACAAAAAAATGAAAATATATTTACACATCCTAGATAAAAAACATAACTCCCACATTAAATAAAACTGATCTTATTTGGTTTAGCAGAAATAAAAATAGATGAATTTATAATTATATTTTTTATATATAAGAATAATTATAGTAATATCAACAAAAAATGCAATATAATATATCCAAATAATAATTAAATCGATTAGATACCATATATCTTAAATCACATGTCAGATTAAAACAACATGTAATTATATACACAATATCTACATATAAATTATAAAAAAAAATTGTAGTCAATTAGTATGATTTATTTATGTTGTTGATTTTATATTTGTGCATGAATACGGAAAAATCACATAATCAAACTTATATGTAAAATCATAGATTTAACTACAATAAGAATATATAGTTTTATAATAATAATAATTTATTTTATAAATATAAATTATAGGATGACTCAAAACATATTAAAAATTAAAATAAAATATTAACCAACTGTTGCAATCAGTTATTTTTAAAAATTTACATACATGCATGAGACTTCAGAATATTTTTGTTATATTAATTTATGCAATTTAGAACCAGCCACTTTAGTTTATTTTTATTTCATTCTAAAAACAATATATACTAAGTTATACATAATCTTCCTAAAATAT
The DNA here is from genome assembly GCA_932364175.1 of Eruca vesicaria subsp. sativa. Lineage (NCBI taxonomy): Eukaryota > Viridiplantae > Streptophyta > Magnoliopsida > Brassicales > Brassicaceae > Eruca > Eruca vesicaria. The sequence goes on along the minus strand of CAKOAT010786264.1, from coordinate 502,295 downwards.
ATTTACGTATCTAACACAACAACTAACCTAAATAAAAATAAGAAAATTAATCAAAATTTAATATATTTAGAATAAAAAACATTGTAGTTGAATTTAGAAAAATAGATACAGTCCAATAAATTCCTATGATAACTAAATCGCCTGTAAAAATAACAAAACCAATTAGATATAACATATCTACATTCATCTGCTAAAGTACTATAGTATTATTAATATAAATTATGCATAGAAATTATAAATTAAAGTAAATAGCAAACAATTTTTATAGTATATTTGTTTTATAAATATTTATATCCGTGCAAGAGCACGGGAAAATCACCTAGTTATTAATAAAGTATCTATTGTATTAATCAATACTACTAGAATATGCCCTATTGATAAATGTTAACTCCAATTATATTTCCCACGTTTACTAACTGCCATTAGAAATATATGTAATTTTTAGTTTATAGTACCTTCCACTTTAAGTCCTATATTTTATAGATTCAATACTTTCTTTTATGCTATATAAGTTCACGTATACATTATATATATATATATATATATATATATATAATGAGCAAATAAAGAATATGACAACGAACTATTCAACTAAAACATATATTACAACTATATCTAATTAATCACACAATATTCATGACAAAATCAGTGATATCAAACATTTTTACTACTATCAAAGTTTGTTTTCTTCATGCCCGATACCACTATCAATACTAATTAATGTTTCGAATGATATTATAACTAATCAAAAATATATATTAAATATATATTTTATAACCAAATTTATAGGTTCAACCGTGGGTCTAGATATGAAAATAATGCTTATATCCAATTCGTCTATAAACCTTATATATATCACTAAAAAAATTAATGTGTGAAATCGTTATAGCATAAGTGTAAACGCAGCATCACAAATTCAATATAATTACCAAAATATTTTATTAATAATTTTAAAAGTATATTTCACAAAAATATGATTGCAAAAAACGAATATATAAAAATTAAATTTTCAAAAAATGTAAAACAAAAATATATCCGCCTTTTCAAAAGCGGGTCAGAATCTAATCAATACTATTAGAACATCAACATACCCAATTGATACAGATAAAGACATTTGATATAGACGTATATCTTTACTTGAATCACTCTTTATAAACATTTGATATAAGTTTAGGCTCTGAACCGTGACCGTGGTACCCCACTAAGCGGCGCCAGAGCTTTCGGCAGAGATCCACTGTGAAGATTCCAGCCTCTATGGCCAACAAATCAGATTCAACAAAATGTTCATTCTTTAAGAGTTTTAAATGTTATAGATCACATTTTAGAAGATATATCTACGACTCTGATGCAAAAACAACAAAAAGAACTCATAGAGTTAGTGAATATTGGACCAATCTGAGATTGACAGCAAAAAAAGATTTGCAGAAAATCTAAAACAGTTGCAGGGAAGATGATAAAGTAATTACCATTATGCCATTCAATTAATAAACGGACATAAAAAAACAAATCGTGCTCCTATTGGTTTGAATTGTTTATTCTCCTAAATTTAAATATATATAGATATATTTATTCAAAATTTTACGTAACTATTGTTATAGCTAAATAACGATAACTAATCATCTTAAACATGTCTGATGCAACAAAATAATTCGCATTCATTTTTTTCACCTAAAAACGTAATTTTAGTTTCATTCCTAACATTTAAACCTTTTATAAGTAAGTTTTTATTCAAAATATTAGTTTAAATAAATATAAACAGATCTATACATGTCATGATTCGAAATGGGTAATCGTATTAGATCTTAAAATTAAATAAATCTGTTTTAAATTTAATTCTGTTTATTTTATTATCAATTTTATTTGATATATATATATATATACAGTTTGAAAGACTATATAGAATATATATATATAATAACATAAAAATATTTTAACATACTTTTGGTATTAGATATTCAAATTAAAATCAGTTTAAGTTATTTGAATTAAAAATATATATATCTTGATTCACAGCAATTACATAAAATTGTTAGCAATTATAATAAGGTGATTTAACTGAGATAAGTATGGGTATTCAGGTATCAGTTCAAATATGTGTTAGTTTTTTTGGAGTATCGATATCATTTAGGTTTGAAAAAAATCTAATTCTTGTATTATCAAAAACTGGGTCAGGTTCATGTTGGTTATCCTAGGTCTGGGTGGGTATATGTGTCTCATTTAACCAAAAAAATAGATATTTGTTATAAATATACTTTTGGATTTGGTATTTTTAACCAAAAATTAAAATAGGATTATGATCTATTGATATATATTATATTCAGTTATTTATTTATTTATTAGGCCATATATTATTTTCTATTATTTTATTGTACATAAAAACCTAAAATCTTTTTTTAACTAAACAGTTATATATATATATATATATATATATACCTCTATACAAAACAATTAGATAATTTATGGATTTCTCAAAAGAAAATTAAAACAAAAATACATCCGCCCTTACTGTTTAAAAGTCTAAAAATAATATTTAAGAGTACACAACTATAAAATAAAACATAGTCTTCATCCAAATAATAAATCAAAGTGTATGTAAACTGTAAAACTAATAATATTTAGCTATGCACAATTTATTGCATTTTAAGAAACATGAAAGCAAATAAATTAAAGTAGCAAAGAAACCATGCAGTAAAAAATAAACCAAAAAAAGCAACCAAAGTGCTAAGCAGAAAAATAGAAATAAGCAGAGAAACCAAAAAAAAAAATCAAAGAAGCAACCAAACAAACTAAACAAAGAAAAAAAAGGAAAGAAATAAACAATGAAAAAAAAATATGCTTCTGAATCAAAGAAGCATGTGGAAGTCCCCTTGGTCCAGTGGTTTGACTAATGGTTCATTAATGCTTCTAAACCTGAAGGTATGGGGTTCAAACCCAGAAAACACCAAATTATGCAGATTATGGAGAAGCAAGTTACAAGAGATCTTCAGCTTGGTGCATAGCGTATCATCGAACATGGATCTCATAGGACAGCTCAGAGTGATGCAGTTAGGCGTGTATTCTCATAAGATGGTAGAATTGTCGGCTGTAATATCGTCTATGTAATATTCTCATCGTTGTAATAGCATAATTAATCAGACGTTCAAAAAAAAAAAATCAAAGAAGCACAAAAGGAAGCAAGTGAACAACTTAAACATGTATGGAAACAAAATCAAGGAAACAAAGAAAGCCAAAAGAAGGAATCAAACAAATCGATCAGAAAGCTAGAAATTAAATAAATTAAGCATATGATGAAAGAACTGAACAAAAAAATTAAATAAATTAAGCATATGATGAAAGAACTGAACAAAACTAGAATCAAGGAAGTGAATATATGCATGTATGTATGAATGTGATGCATGAATGCATGCAGTATGCAATGTGTCCTGAAATCACAACGATCACACTTTATGTGGATATATAGCATTAACTGTTGTGATTTCGATAGTAGACACCTATGTCAAATGTTCTCGGTTACCTTGGCTATGAACTGAACATAAAAGATAAATTAACTTTCAAATCATAGGAGAAAAATCGAAGACTGAATAAACTACGAGTTATAGCTCCCAACTAACCCTCTGTTATGAATTAATATATGTGTTTCAAAAAAAAAGAATAAAACTACGAGTATGAACACCATACCGGAAAAAAGTGAAGCTTGTGTTAGTTGAAAGATGCCAATTCTTCTTGAAATTCCCACTCTCAAGCACTGCCTATAGTCCACAAAACGAATGACAAGAAGACATGTACAATGTCACCCTCTTTCAGGGCCGTGCCTGACTTTTATAAGGTTAGAAGCAATAAAAAAAATTGGCCCCAAAAATTGTATAAAGCTATGTTTGAACCCATGACCTAGACAAATAAAACTGCCTATTAAACCATTGAACTAACAAAGTTTCTTGTTAAAATGGCACCTAAATCATAGATAATATTATTGGCCCTAAGCCAATGCTTGATCAGCTTGTGATCAGGCACGGCCCTGCCCTCTTTGTACAGGTCAAAGACAAAGTTAAACTTTAATACCTTACTAGATTTTGACCCGCGCAACCGCGTGGGTGTTTGTTTTCGTTTATAGTTAGTTATATAAACATTTTGTTTTCACTTGTAAATCTCTATAATATTATTTGAGAAGTCAGTTTCCTACGTGTCGCGCTCACGTTAACTCTCACGATGGTTGATTACATAGATACCCTTAATGAATTGTTAGATTTTAAGTTTATTATTAATTTTTTATTTAATTTCTTTTTTACCTNTATTTTCAAAATAATAAAATATAGATGTTTATGAACATTCAAAAATTTATTAGTTACACTTTATTTTTTAATATTTTTTAGAAATCAACATATAATTTGATAAATATTATGAAAGTACATGTATATTTAAGCGATAAATAAAACTAATTTGATTGGACTTAATTAAAATGAAAAGTAATTATACTTCAAATTTTAATTTTAAAATATATTTAACTCAATATACTCACAAAACGAATGACTCGGCTAATTTAATTTATATCCAAAATTAAATATCTAACTACAATAAGAGCATATAATTTTATAATAATAACAATAATAATAATAATCTATTTAATTTTATACATATAAATTAGAGGTTGAATCAAATTATATTAAAAAGAAAAATAAAATATTAACCAATTACAATTCAATTCTTTTGTAGAATTTATATATATTCATGAGACTTCAAAATATTATCATTATATTCATTTATGTAATTGTGAATTAAACACTTCAGCTTATTATTTATTTCATTTTAAACACAATATATATTAAGTTATACATAATTTAACTATAGTATATTTACATATTTAAGACAATAACCAACCGAAAAATATGAAAATTAATCAAGGTTTTATTATATTTAGAATAAAAAAATATTATAGCTAAATTCAAAAAATGGATATTATCCAATATACCAAATTGATAACCAAACCAACTATTGATCCAAAAAATAATTAAACCGACAATAATATATCCAAAGTCATATGTATAAGTAGAATAATATAATATTTATTAATATAAATTATACATATAAATTTATTCAAAACTAAATCTAAATATCAATAAATTATTATAAAAATTTACTTTTATAAATATTCATACCCGTGCATGAGCACGGGAAAATCACCTAGTTGGTATATATTATAGTAATCACATATTTACGATATGTATAGTAAATGTTTTTCAAACATAATAATATTATATAATAAGTGTTTTAGTCAAATAGATTGTTTCAAATTTTATAGATTATACATGTTTTTCAAACATGTGTTTGTTTCTTCTTCTATATTTTATTGTTTGTTAGATTAGTATTTCATTTTTAGATAAAGTAATATAAATAGAGCTTGATTAAATATTAGTATACTTTAATTTGCAAAGATAATATAAAATTTGAAGAAATTTTTGCTAAAAACTAAACTTCTAGCTTCATAAATTAATATTATAAAGAATTTTATTAAAAAAGAATTTTTTAAAGAATTTATTTTCTTAAAACAATATAATTTTAAAAATTTACATCAAAATAAATTTATCGAATATATATAGCGTGTAAATTTTGTTAGGGTATATAAATATTCTATATTACTAATCTGTGATTTTTGTTAATATATTGTGGATGCATTTAACTATTATTGACATATTTCCTTATAAATAATAGAAGATTTCTAAACTTATATCTATTGACATATTTTGCGTGACTAAGTTGGAAGGTGTGGGGTAATTTACCAAAATCAAATTGTTAAGCGTGTCTTTGTTATTATAGATATGATTTTTTATAAGATATAATAATGATAAGATTATTAGAGAGTTAATGTAACATAACTTTCTAGTAATAGTCCATTTTAAAAAAATCACACATGAAGTCAAGTCATGACTTCTGTTTTAATATATAAGATACCTTATTTGTTTATTTGCCAGGACCAACACCTCACCGGACGGAGTATCTGCAATCCAATGTAGCTTTCAACTGTTTTCACCTCTAATAAAAAGATACATGTGAAGTTAACCAAGCAGTGGTCAAATGAATGATATGAAATCTATGTCTGCTTGCTAACTACCTCCCAAATATAGCATCAAGGTTACATATTAAATGGGCAAGACCGGTTCATGTATGCAAATCCCTTTTGACTTTCGTAGACATCTTCAACAACAACTAAAAAATAATACAAATATTATCCTCGGATCACACAAACCCAGATACCAAAAATCAGAATAAGCTCATATAGCATAATAAAATGACTATACAACGGGTGTTACCTGCAGTGAATTCCTAATATTTTTTTTTAATAAGCACACATGACACATCCTTCACTTCACTTCACCACCACCACCCAAGATGAAAAAACATATGCATATTAATCGATTAGAACAACATTATGCCTTCACAAATGTTTCAAGTGAATTCTCACTTTTGCAGTTTAAAGTGAAAGAACTTTTGATTGCTCCAACTGTATTCTAACATGGGACTTGAATTGAGTGCAACAGAAAGAAAGACGACGTAATACAGAAGAAAGAAGAAAGGCACCTGTGAATAACAAAAAAATAAGCGAGATAGTGTTTGCTTAGTAGTCAGTCTTCATCACTGGAACATAGTCTCATTCTGTATCTTTCTTTTGTCCTGCAGTTAGCTCAAGCTTCACATGTCTCCAGATGAAAATTGACTTTCTCATATCCAAATACACTTCTCCAACTCTAGAATGATGTCAGATACCTAAAGTGCATCATAGGTAAACTGAACTTTGATCGTTGATACAAAATCGTATTTGTAAAATAAAAGCGGAGACAAATAATTTACCTGATTAAGCGAAAACGTGTCTTTGACTACGTAGGATACGTGGCAAGATCCTTCTAGATGATCGAAATAATTGTACGTTTGTCCTGACAGTCCTAAAACAGTTTTAGAAACTGCTCACAAATGCCCTATCAGTAACGAATAAAGATTTGCAGCTGGGTTAAAGCAAAAGAAACTACTTTTGAACAAAGAAAAAGTCATGATTTTATACATTTAATGAGACCCTATGCATTGAGCAGTGATGTGCAATGCAAGTGTGGAAACAAGCATACCTGAAAAGCAGAAAAACAATAATATGTTCATGACTATGAGTGTAGGTAACGAGAAAAGAGAAGAGTGGAAAGATGTTTTTTTTTGTTTCTCGTGGCGCATCATCATCAACCTTGATATACAATTCTGTATGATGCAGTGAAAATAGTAATGTTTTGACGCAGTGAGGCGATTAATGAGAGATGAAACTTGAAACCTGGAGGTAAATATTGCTCAAGGGGTGAAGTAAGAGATGCGGAGAAGCCATTTCAGAGATCCATGATGATTAGACGTACGAGAATAAAATTTCATTTACAATGAAAAAAATCTCAAAAAAATTCCCTGAAGGTTAGTAATGCGATGCTCAATGTTGACTTATGTGAAATAATCCAATTCTCCTTTGCAAATTCTTATGTCATTTTATCGTTTTAAAGGAGTGAGGCGAGTACTATATTTATTTAGAAGTTAATATGTTCTGTAGATGCCAAAAGAAGCGGAGAATATACTTCTTACCAAATTTTTGTATCTGCAAGAAAAACAACACAGAACAATGCAAACAGTTTTAGACTCAAAAAGATGAACGATGTGGTTCTACCTTGCAAATAAGCTCTGTCAATTTTCCCTTAAAAGCTGATACTTTGCAACATGTGACGAAGATGAGATGAGAATTTAAGATTAATCGTTAATCCTTTTGATCCATCAGGCATTCTTCTAAACAAACAATACAATACTGGTCAAGGCAAGCAGCCATCTCTTTGAGACTACTGACGCTTACTTCCGTGAATCCTGCTAATGTGATCTGGCCGTTTATCTAAGAGTCTTGGGTATTATCTTGCATGTAAGAAATGAATATGTTAGAGAAAAAGCAGATATAAGGACAGTTGAGTAAAAGTATATCACATGAAGAAGTTTCAGATGCCTTACAGGATCCATTTCCGTTGTAGAAGAAATAGAAACCAACTCATCCAGCAAGCATATATTCAAACAATTGCGTCAAAAAAGCAAGGAATTAAGGAAGAACTTGGCACCTGCATGAGCACAAAGAAAGAACATATATTCTCTTTGGTGTTAGAGGTGTGTCACTAGGAAACTGGAGGCACCTTGTTTCTGCAAGAGAGTTGAACATATATTGAAGCAAGTTCTTTGCCTCTCCCAGTCCCAGTGAACATAGCTGGTTCCAGTGGCCATGGTTTGTAGAAGCACGTTCCTGTCCTTCTGCCTCAGAGAGTTGTGAGGCCATAGCTACTAGAGAATTTGAAGATATGCCGAGCTGTTATAAAGGGAATATATTCGAGCCATCCTTGCATTAGGTGACAAAGATGATGCCCTGAGACAAAACTTGTAAAATAAGGTCAGTGGCAAAATTAGAAACTGAATGAAAAAGTTCATGTGAGAAGAAGTACCTAGCAAAGCCATTCTTCCCTCTTGGAGGACTTAATCCTGTCACTGCAAACTCATCCACTTGTCTTAACACATAAAACTCTTCGGCAAGAGCAGCTCGTCTGAAATGATCATTACATGCGTAATCAGTAACCAACTAACCACACAAAGTGAACAGTCTTTTTGATGATTAACTTATTTTACAAAGGCTAAATGCATTGGCGACATACACATGGCTTTGTTTCTCGTTTCTCGTACTTCATGCACATTGACCACGACTTCCAATTCATGATCTACCCATCGCTGCAACGCCATCTCATTGGTATAGAAGAGTATGAACTGAATAGATTTGTAATGAACCACAATGATATAAACTACACAAGGTCAATAAAAAAGGAGATATGGTCAATGCGCGCCTAATTTGTTCCAAAACCGTTTGTAAACAAACAAGGAGATACATATCAACTACTATACTCAGTGACATGATTCAGTTTAAGCGTTAAAGTATTTAACAACATACATGAGTGTTCACGTGGAGAATATTCCGAGCTTCCAACAATTCTTTTAATCTCTTGATACCCATTGCAGCCTCTTCTGTCTTCATCTGAAGAACCTGAGAATGCAAATTTTCCTTAATTCTACAGTTCAATCTTCTTCTTTTTTTTTTTATCTTTCAGACAAGTCAAAGTTCAAACTTAAAGAATTACATAGTAACGATCTTGTGCTTACCATTGTCTGGCGCTGATTCAAAGCTTGCAGCTTATGTCTTTCCTACTCACTCTTTCTGATTTCTTTCTGTAACTGTGTTGTTAGCTAGTAAAGTATTCAATTTAAAAGTACAGTTACAATCTAAGATTATTTGAGAAAAGACTTCTTATGGATAAAAATATCAAGGCAAGAACTTAGGTAAGAAATAAGAGGCAAAGGTACCTGCACAAATTCCTTCTCCCGGGAGGCTTTCCACTATCGAACTGTGCTGCAGCTGAACCTATCAAATCCAAAAAGAAAGACAATAAAAAAAATGCATTTTCAAAGAGAAGATGTTACATGAGTATATATGCATAACTGAAAAATATATATTCGAAGTTGAAAAACACATCATCCTTATACCTTCTATGCCTCGATGGATAGAATTTCTTCCTCTAACCTCCGAGCAGCGTTATCACACTTTTGTTTCTGCTTCAGTAACTGACATTGGTTCTCTTGCTTTTTCTTAATGTTTGAATCCGTGCTTCAAGCGATTTCAAATTCTGAGCATGCACATCATGCAACTTCTGTGCTTCGCCATCAGAAGCAAGGTTCTCAATTTCAGCCAAACAAATTGTTTCTCTCTTCCTGAAAGCAAGAAAGAACCAAACAGTTCAACAACTCAAAATAGTCCTTTTTGATGAGTCTTGATACCCAATGCACAACATATTCCACCTAAACATATCTCTTTTCATCCTCCACCTCTGCACTTTTCTTCCCAAAATGTTTCTCTAGCGCAGCCGGATCATAGCCGTCAAAAAGCTTCATTTCAGACTGTTTTCACACATCGATTATGTTGTTATGGGCAAGAATAAATCTCAAATCCTTCAGGACGTTTTAATTATAAAACAACAAGTGAAAGATACCTCTTTTTCCTCCAGACGACGGTTCAGCTCATGAAACTCTTTGTCCATGCTACTTTGCAAGAGTTTGTGCTCCCACTTCTTTGTCTCTTGCATCTATTTCCCTTTAATCACATGCACATAATGAGAACTCTCGTCATAAATAACATTGATTTCTTCTAGTATCAGAACTCTTGGAAAATTTATTTTACCTATTGTGGCTTCAACCATGGCATAATTGGACGACTCTATACTGCGCAAGCTCCTTTTTAGCCCATCAGGTTTGAGAGAAGCGACGAGTTCATCCTACCACCAAACATTTCAATACTTCATAACAATAACGTATATACACAAAATTATAAATGTATCAGTTCGAACATTACATATTGCATGTCTTTAAAGTCTTTTTCAGAATGCTTTACACTAGCATATCTGCTACGACACTGATGGAGTTCGCGGCAAAGGTCTTCATTAGCAGTTTCTGCACAAGCAATCCTTTCCTTTATACGTCAATGTTTTCCTGAATTCTCGAGTAAAAACCAGACACTAAGGTCAATATACCTGGAGTTCTGCACATGCGGATCCTCTCTTCCGTAAGGAAAGCTCTGCCTGCAAGTATTCTAGCTGTTGGCAGCATCTCACTGGACACAGGGTCTCTATAACCTATGTTTAAAGATATCAAATAATAGAACGAGAAAATTAGAGTAACTTAGTTTCAAGAAATAACTTGATATATCGAAATAGCTTACAACAAGTTTGTTCCAGATGTTTCGGTTTGCATATATAAGTGTGTTAAGTGTTTCCTCGTTACTAATATCTGCAGTACTGATGCAAGCTGAACCCACTTAGAGATATAAAACCAGTATTAGCAAAAATGTTATATATCTATCATCACAGTTCTTCTGATTCCCTTGGGGGAATCCTAAGAAGTTAGCATGCAACAATTGTGAGAAAGGAGCAAACACTGAGCAATGTGATATTCAAGAATTTATAAGACAAGTATCTTACTCTGAGTGAGATTGTAACCTAAATATTCAGATTTAAATTTGAAATTAACAATTGTCTCACCGAAACCTAATTTTTTTATAACAAATGTCAAGAAACTTGTTTGTGTAAAAGGTTTCTTGTTATTCATCGTAGGTCAAAGACCTCACTATATATACATACACGATGTTTCCTAAACATAAGGAAGAGATATACATATTAACATATATGTAAGATATGGAAGATACTCAATAAATGGAATATATATCTTCCAACACCCCTCCTCAAGCTGGAGCATGCAGATTACAAATGCCAAGCTTGCCAAGGAACTCTTCAAACTCTCTACTTCCAAGTGCTTTAGTAAATATGTCTGCCAACTGCTTCGTAGTGGAAACATACTGAGTAGTGATCGTCCCTTTAACTATTTCATCCCTCACAAAATGGCAGTCAGTTTCCACGTGTTTTCTTCTTTCATGAAAGACTGGATTGGTACTGATGTGAATTGCCGCCTTATTATCGCAGTATAAAGGAATAGGATCAGTAAACTTTACCCTGAGTGATGTCAAGAGACCTCTCAACCAAAGGATCTCTTTAAGAATAAACGCCATTGCACAATATTCTGATTCATATGAGGAGAGAGATATTGTCTTTTGTTTCTTCGTTTTCCATAAGATAGGCGATCCAGCAAACTGAATAAACCAACCAGTTAGTGATCGTCTTGTGATGGGACACGCTGCCCAGTCAGCATCACATAAGGCTGTTAAAGACAAATCATTATCAGCTCGTAGTAACACTCCTTGACCAGGAGTACCTTTGAGATATTTGACCACACGGAGAGCTGTGTTCCAGTGAGCTACACGCGGCTTATGCATGAACTGAGACAAGACATGTATCGAGTATGACAAGTCTGGCCTCGTGATACAGAGGTAGATTAATTTTCCCACAAGTCGCCTATATGGAGCAGCATTGTCAAGGTGATCACTCTTGTCAATAGCCAATTGATGATTCTGTTCCAAGGGAAAATCTACTGGTTTTGCAGCGAGAAGACCGGTTTCTTTGAGTATATCCAAAACATATTTGCGTTGACACATGTAGATACCTGTCGGACTTCTTGCAAGTTCGATACCAAGAAAGTATTTAGAAATTCCAAGGTCTTTCATATGAAAGCATTGACTGAGATATGTCTTGAATGTGTTGATGACTGAGACCGTGCTTCCTGAGATGATTAGATCGTCTACGTACACTAGAACATGTAGTCGAGTAGTTCCATTGTCTAGAGTAAAGAGCGACTAATCAGAACGACTCTGGTCGAAACCATATTCCAGCAAAGCTGATGTTAATTTTTCGAACCAGCATCTAGGTGCTTGTTTCAGACCATATGGAGATTTTCGTAATCTACAGACCTGATCTTTTTCTGTTCCTCGAAAACCAGGTGGTAAACGCATGTACACTTATTCTTTTAAATCACCATGAAGGAATGCATTATGAACATCCATTTGATGCACTTCCCAGTTAAGAGATGCTGCAAGTTGCAGAAAACTTCGAACCGTAGTCATTTTTGCAACTGGAGCAAAGGTCTCATCATAATCATCTCCTTCTACCTGTTTATTTCCGCAAACGACCAGACGCGCCTTGTGACGTTTCAAAGTACCATCTGCTCTAAACTTCAACCGAAAAACCCCTTTACATGCTAAGGCTTTCTTTCCTTTTGGTAGTGTAACGATCTCCCATGTATCACTATCTTCCAAAGCATCAATTTCATGTCGGACTGCAAGTCTCCAGTTTGCGTCTTCCATTGCCTTTTTGAACGAAGTTGGTTCACATGAGATGGTGATAGACGCCAATAATTCACAATGAGTTTAACTGAGAATACTGAACAACCTACATAATCTGAGATTGAGTATAAGGCAGAAGACGAAGCCGCAAAATCAGGAATAACTGTGTTCAGAACATAGTCTTGCAGTTTCAGAGGAAGTTGTTTGTTTCGATGACCACGGCCCAAAGGAATTTCCGTAGTAGTCTGTTCTATTACAGAGCTTTGCGGAGGGGCAGAGGAAGGAGTATTAGTCACTGTATCAGTCGTCATTACAGGTGGAGAGGTCTCAGTCGATTCTTCTAAACAATGACTGTCTAACTCATCACCTGATTTGTCAGATTGTATATCTTCTTGTATATGTTCATCTGAGCTTGTATCTGCAGGTGGTAAGGCAGTGCTTGTTTCTACAAGAAGATCTCTTTCTACAACTGGTAATGCAGGAGTCTTTTCTGCAAAATCATCATCCAGGATCGCAGGCATGTCGGTTTCTCTGTGCTGAGGTTGAGAAGGAATTGAAGTAGTTACGGCAGAGCTCGCAAATGGAAAATCAGTTTCAAAGAATACAACATCTTGTGAGAAGAAAATTCTTCTTGTCTCGAGATTGTACACGCGCCAGCCTTTCTTTCCGTGTGGATAGGCAAGAAAGACACGTCGTATGCTTCGAATCAAACTTGTCTCCTTTATGAGATTGATTGTGCACACGCACAAGCTACCAAACACTCGCAGGTGTTGCAGAGGTTGAGAGCGTTTATGTAGCATCTCGAATGGAGTTTTGCCGTTCAGCATAGATGTGGGAGTTCGATTGATCAGATATGCAGCAGTGAGGACGCACTTCCCCCAGAATTCAATCGGAAGAGATCCCTGAAACCTCAGCGCACGAGCAATATTTAAAATATGTCTATGTTTTTGTTCGACTCTTCCGTTCTGCTGCGGTGTACCGACGCATGAGGTTTCATGGAGGATTCCCTTTTCACAAAAAAAACTAGATATGCAGACAAACTCTGTTCCATTGTCGCTGCTTATAGTTTTCACTGTTGTTTCATACTGTCGTTCAACAAGTGATATGAAGTTTCGAAGGGTCTGTGAAACTTTTTGTTTCGTCTTTAACAAGTAAATCCATACACTTCTGGTATAGTCATCGATCAGAGTGAGAAAATATTGAGCACCACTGTGAGATTGTGTACGACAGTGGCCCCATACATCGCAGTGTATCAAATCAAAAGAAGCCTTAGTTTTATTCAAACTTGTCGGAAATGAACAACGTGTTTGTTTAGCGCGAACACAAATCTCACACGCTTTAGAATGTAAATCCTTACAACTTGATAAATCCAAATCTGGTAAAAAATCCAAAACTCTAGATGAGGGATGTCCCAAGCGTTGGTGCCATACATCTCGAGAAACTGACTCCACGTGATGCACTGCTCCTGCGAACTCCATCCCTCCAAGAAAATACAACCCATTTGAAACTTGTTTCTGTAAAAGGTTTCTTGTTATTCATCGTAGGTCAAAGACCTCACTATAAATACATACACGATGTTTCCTAAACATAAGGAAGAGATATACATATTAACGTATTTGTAAGATATGGAAGATAGTCAATAAATGGAATATATATCTTCCAACAACAAAAGTAAACACCCAATTTCAAGTTCTGATTCAAAATTTTCTCTCTAAACGGCTACAAGAAAATTTGATCGAGAGAAAAGAAAAGAAAAGAAAAAAAAAACCATTCATGTTCACGAAGAAAACGGATCATCAAGATGAAACCTTAATATACTTTGAAAAGAAAAAAGAAAGCAAACCTCCAATATCAAAATTTCGGATTCAAAAGCCATGATCCTCTAACTAAACAGCTATCTGATGATTCATTTTAATACGTTAGTGTTGAGTTATATATAGTTTCAAATTTTGAATATAAATAAGAAAAGCCCAATAGTTTAGTTTCTCATTTTTTTTCTACAGAGGAAGAAGAAATCTCCCTTTAATTACTCTTACTAGATTTTTTACCACGCTTACAAAGCGCGGATACTATTTTTGTCATTTTATCTATAGATGGATCGATAAGTCTTTTGCTTTGATGATATAAAATATCAAAGAATCAAGATCAAGTTATCATGCAGGTATAATGAAATTTTTATTTTACAATGTCTGAGACAATTTTTTTATGTTTCTAAATATATTGACAATGGTTGTACCTCAAATTTGTACTTGAGAAATATTGTATATTAAACAATTAAATGACCCATTTTTATTTAGTTTGTGATTAATTCATAAAATCATTTAGTTACAAAATTTCACTATCTAATATAACTTTTTAAAATTAATGCAGATTTTAATTTATTATTATCATTAATATCTATGTAAATGTATTGTATATAATTGTGTAGTTTTATTTGGGAAAAATAATATCAATTAACTACGCCTGATGTTGGGAAGCAGGTCAAACTCGTTTCATCCGACCCGCTCAAAAATGTCTGACCCGCAAATAAAATATATTTTTATTAGAAATATTTTATAAAATTTGAAAGAGAATCAGTTCATTAATAAAATCCATTATTATAAAGTTTTTAGGCCCAAATAAAAATGACAAAATTACCATTAATGGTAAATTAAATTTATACATAAGAATAAATATATAATTGAAAAACATAAAAGAATTATTAAACAAAATGTTTCTGTTTTAATGGTATTGATTTGAAAATCTTTCTCTAGACCCAAACTTAAAACGCCCATTAGAAAAGTCAAATCGATACATATATGGACTCTAAATGGTTTTTCTTTTTTTTTTTTCCAACAAGGCTCAACGTATTTAAATGGAAATTTTAGAACATATCGAAAGGGTTTGTGTTACATAAGTCAGTTTTCTTTTCTTTTTGGTCAAACATGAGCCAGTTTCTCATAAATGAAAAAAGAAAGAGTGTGTTACACCAAAAAAAGAAAAGAAAATAAAGAGTGAAATATATATTTGAAAAGTTATAACTGAGTTTTAAATTTTCATTTTGTATTTCTTAATAACTAGGAAATTACTCTGCACATAAACACAAGAGAAAGGATGTTTAATTATCTTTATATCATTTATATTTGTTTATCAATCATTTTGAATCATTTAATAAACTAATTATTTTGTATGTAGATAAAAAGTAAAAAAATAATCTTATATAACAAAAGAGGGAAAGTATAATTTGTGTTTCAATTTATGTAAATTTGTTATGTATTTAGCATAGCAAAATTAAGTACCATAATTGTCTTCAATTATTTCTTTCTTTTTCTTTGTGGCTGTTTGACTTCTTCAATTCATTCTGTCTTTTCATTTAGATTGTCAGCTTTACTTTGTTTTAAATCTTTCGATGTATTTGATATTCTTATTTTCCTTGTTTTAATTTCTTTAGAAGCATTGGTTCTTCTTACCCGTCCACATTGTCAACAATTTTTGTTATTATAATAGACAGTTAAAATGAAATGAATTTTTTTTAATTTTCTTTATAATTATTCTGATTTGTATTTTCAAAAAAATAAATTATATTCCAAACATATCTACATCTTCACTAATACTTTGGTTATCTGCGATACTTGTAACTGTTAATTAAGCTGAAATTTACAGATAATTGTAGGATGTGACCTTAGCACTGAATTTAAAGAACTTTTCCGATAAGATTTTCTGAAAAATTGGAGATAATTGCATTATCACTTGAAATCATTGTATATATGACTATTCCCGCATATACTAATTTTATATATTAATTTCTGATTATACATCATAGTTTAATAATTATTATAAGTATTATACTTACGTGAAATTGAATTAAGCATGTTGCTGATTTACCCAAAATATAGGTAATGTCTTTGTTAAATGTGGTTAATAAATCTGAATCCGAGTTATCTTCGACAACAATCTCAAGTTTATATATATTTTAATGTATTTGGTACTAATAATCTGTTGGTAATAAAACTGCAAAATTTTATTTTTCTATGTTACAATAATATGCCAACAGTATATGGTTTTGTGCATTTTTTGCAAGTAAGTTTTTCATCCATTTTCAGAAATATTTTAGCGCAATGATTACATAATATGTAATTCCATCTTTTTGAACTAATTTCACTATTTTTTTCTTTAATGATAAACTCTTTTTCCTAACAATCAAAATTACACAATAAGTTTAGGTTGTATATAATTACTAATTATTAATTTTTAAAAATAATTGAAATGTATTTTTTACCTCAAACAAATCTTTGGCAACGAAATCTATAATTTCTCTAATTTTGACAATTTCATCATTTAATTTTCTTAAATTGGTTTTGTCCTTAACTTGTATTTGAGGTGTTTTGTATTGACCATAATTTACTTAAATTTTATATTATAAATGCTATATATTTTAACTAAAATTATTTTTTTGGAAAGAATGAATAGTACTTAATGGATCATCTTGATATATTTTGGAAACGGACGTTTTGTTTAAGTAAAGGTAACATATAATTCATGTTATTAATTTTTTATTGTTAAATTTATTAGAATTTATTTAATGTGAAATACACGTTTTTATAAACATGAATATATTTGGGATAAACACTTGTTATTATTAGAATAACACCACATGTCTCCCTATTTATCATCTGTTTTTTGGTACATATCTACCATATTGTCCCATATAGTAATAAATAGTTTGCTTCCCTTGTTATATAGTTATTATTGTAATAATTTAGTTATTTAAAAAAATGTGACTATATTTTTTTTTGAAATAGATGTGCAAGTTAATATAAATTTTAATTTTATGTGCAATACCAAACATTTATATCAACTATTGTATAATTGGGATGTGGTAATTGATTGTTTACAAAATTTAATAAAATAATGGTTACTAACACTTTTAATTATAGGTTAAGCTTTGTTCTTTTTTATCCAGTACTTGGTACTGTATCATCTGTATTTATGTTTTCTTCAACAATTACATATATGAATTTATATATAAGCATACAATTTATATGTTTATAATTTTTGGGTATGTGTATTATGCCATTACCATCAAAAGATAAATTTTTGTCTGAAATTTCATAAGTTGATCATAATCATGGAATCTGAATTTCTCGCAATTTATTTGTACATTTTTCTCATATCGGCGTTATTTATGAATTTGTATTCAACTATATATTAAAATTATGGTTTGAAATTTTATACTCCACCTGCCTTCCCTACTTCAAAATCATCGAAAATATATATTTTGCCATCTAAAAGTTCCAGAGAAAACAGATGAATGTGACGAGCATAGATTGATCTCATAATGGTTGAATCCTATATTTTATTAGATTGGCAAAATTCTTTGACGGTTTCATGTTTATGTTAAACTAAAACATCTCTTTCGCCCATGGTGGTAGAGAAATCACCAATTATTAAGTAAACTATTTCTTTAGCAGATGGCAATTCATTATGTCTTTTCCTTTTATCATATCCTACCATATAAATTTTCATTTCCACATTGTTTACCACTTTCATATTTATCTCTAGCTTTTCTAAATATTTTTTTTAGTACATTATTTTCGTCAAACATTTTTATTAGTGATGATAATATTTGTGTATCTACTGACTCTTTTCCTTCTCGGTTCATGAATGAAGGTATGTTTTATTTTATTTTATTGGATGTGTCAAATATATACAACTGTAAAAAATTGGTCTTCTCCTCATCCACATGTAAAAATGATCCAATATTGTGATAATTTTCACCATGAATCTTAAAGCAAAAAGGACCACCAGTAGTTAGTATTGAACAATCTATGTCAGCACCCATAGAACACATAAAGAATAAACAAATTAAACACTCTAATATCTACTCTATTAAAATATAGTCTTTATTTTATCTACTGATACAAGTTACCATTTAAATTTGGACTCTTTTTAGAGTGTTACGAATAATACAAGTCATATAGTTGATTGAACCGCATTACTTAAATTAAACCGGCGGTTATTTATGGGATATCACTACAAGAAAGAGGCCTTTATACCGACACTCAATTTTGTCAGAATCTCGTCGGAAGACCTTACCTCCGAGGATTTTCCGAGAACACTCAATTGGTCGGCGTTTGACGGTCGGAAATAATAGGAAGTCGGTATGTTGTCGGAATTTAACGATAAAACGTGTTCTCGGATAATTTCTCGCTAATGATTGTCGGTAATTACCTTCACACTTCCGACAAATTTAATAAATTTAAACAAAAAAAATAGAAACGCAAAATAACAAAAAAATATAAATAAAACATAAAATCATATAAAAATCAAATATTATTACATAAAAATTAAAATGAACATTAAACTTATACTTGTTTAAAAACAAAAAACAACAAAAACATTAAAGCTATACTAAAGCTAAATATACTAAAGGATCTACGGGTTTGTGGCGGTGCTTGAAGAAATAACGACGGTGGTGGCAATTGAAGAAACAGTGACGGTGATAAAATAAATGGCGACTGTAGTGGCGTTGATGGTGGCTGTGGAAAACCGGTGACTGATGGTGGTGGCCGTGGAAAAACAGATCTGAGAGTAGAAGGAAAAACAGATCTTCAATCATGGAGGCGTGAAAGGAAAGGCGACGGAGGCGGATGTAGAAGAAACAGTGGTGTTAGTGAAAAGTGGAGAGTTGGCAACAGCAGTTGTCATTTCAAAGAATAAACAGATCTGAGTAAAGATCTGAGTAGAGAGATAGTTGGAGTAGAAGGAAGAAGAAGATAGAAAAAAGAACGACAGAGGAAATTAAGAAATAGCAACTTATAATTGTGATTGATGAGAAGAAGTTGAGGAACAAGATTGCAAGAGCAGAGAAGATAAGTTAAAGAAGAAAAGAATCTTAAAGAGAGAAGAAAAGTAAAAGTAAACGGAAAGAACTGTAAAGATAAATAATGGGAAAGGTGATAAAATAAATTGAATGGCTGTAAAAAATATCTTCGTAATAATTAACTGATAAAATTAATAGTAAAGTAATTAAAACTTAAAATAGTATGTGGTTCCGATGAATTTGTGTCAACTTTATACTTCTTCCCGACGAACAAATATTCTTGTCGGTAAATAAATTTTTTCCGAGAAAGTTCTGAGAAATATTTTCCGATAAAATTGTGACAAACTCTTTATATCGGAAATTCCTGATCAGATTCCGACAAATTCGTTTATTGTCGGTAAATTCTCTGAAGTCCGTCGCTAAGTCTCCGACAACAGAGATTCTCGGAAATTTTAGTCGGAGTTTACATCATTTTCTTGTAGTGTATAGTCTTGGGTTTACTTTTTTTTTTTAAGACAAATGATATGGTTTGATTTTTGGGCTTAATATTAAGAAAAAACTCCAAAAACACATTAAATAAACTTTCCACTATAATGGATCAAAAAATCAATTACTATTTTCAGGCGCAAAGGTATTTAATATTTTTAACAAAACAAATTTGTCTACTATTAATCACTTATTTAAATAATGCAAACATGGTAATGTATTTTTTTACTGTAAATAACAATCACTCTATTTGGATAAATTTTAATGGTAACTTTTAAATAGTTTATTGTTTTATTTTTCAAAATAATTTACTGATTTAAAAAAAAATAAATGTAAAGCAAAACCAAATCTAAAACTAAAATCCAAAACCAAAAGATGAAAACGCAGGTTATATTTTTGCTTTTGTTTGTTTACAAAATAAACTATTACGATTTAAAAAAAAAAAAAAAATTGTCATCTTTTCAGTTTTAAGTTAGATGTTCGATTATTTGAGATTTGTTTGTTGGTAATATCTGTTCAAACTAACTCAGCGGATCTAAAAGCTAAAAACTCAAACCAAAAGCTGAAAATCAAAAATAGAAACTTAAGAACTAAAAACCAAAAATCAAAATTTAAAACCAAATCTAAAAATAAAAATTGAAACTAAAAACTAATGCGAAACAATCATCACCATAAATTTTGGATTACTGATTTTATACCAAAACATACTATAAATAAAGACAAAGCACAATTATATAAATTTTTAATCATACAAAATTTCCGCGCTTGGAAAGCGCCGGATCAAAATCTAGTTACTCTTAAATGTAGGATCACATAACAAATTTTTGAATACTATAGGTGGCTCACGAATCATGTGTAATTTGATACGTCATGGTTTACAATAAATAGAAAGTAATGGATGTTTGGTTAATCAATCTTTTTTGGTACTTTCGATAAGACATACTAACGTATTACAATCACTGCAACGCATTAGTTTTTGTAAATTATTACTTTCGACCTTTATTTTCTTATCTATTTATCAATAAAGGAAAATGGTTATTAGTTCTCGTAAAACTCAAAACATTAAAATTACTAACCAATGATTCATTACTACCTTTTTGTATCTGATAATATACTTTATATTTTCCTTATCTTGCATCGATAAAAAAATAATAATTAAATAATATCTTTTGTCGACTGTGTGTGTTAGAAAAAAATAAATAAACAAACTTGTAGATAATTTCGACTGGTATGTTTGTTTCCCACTTTTCAGTTTTTTTTTTCATATCCATAATCATATCAACATATTCTGAAGAGCGATGAGATATGATTAGTATTACATATAAAATAACATTACTTTGCACCCTTTCAATATGTTTCGCACCCTTTTGGTAATATTATGTTCCCGCTCCTTCAAAAACGTTATATTCGCACCTATTTGGTGACGTTACATTTTCACCTTTCGATGACATTATATTCGCACTCTTTTGGTGACGTTACATTCACACCCTTTTGATGACGTTACATTCGCACCTTTTTGGTTATGATACATTCGCACCTTTTCGCTCCTGAATTGTTCGCACCCATTCGGTTCTGAACCGTTCGCATCCTTTTGGTCCCGAACCGTTCTTCGGTCCTGAACCGTTCTTCGGTCCCGAACCGTTCGTACCCTTTTGGCTCGACAAGTTTGCACCCTTTCGGCCCGACACGTTCACACCCTTTCAGTCCCGACATGTTTGCACCCTCTCGGTCCCGACACGTTCACATCCTTTTAATCTCGACACATCGCACCCTTTCGGTCCCAAACCATTTGCACCCTTTCGGTCCCGAACGGTTCGCACCCTTTCGGTCTTGACACGCTTGCACCCTTTCGATCCCGACACATTCGCACCCTTTCAGTCCCAACACGTTCACACTCTTTCGGTCCCAACACGTTCGCACCCTTTCGCTCCTGAACCATTCGCACTCTTTCGGTTCTTAACCGTTCGCACCCTTTCGGTCCCAACACGTTCACACCCTTTCGCTCCTGAACCATTCACACTCTTTCGGTCCTCAACCGTCCGCACCCTTTCGGTCCCAACACGTTCACACCCTTTCGATCACGACACGTTTTCACCCTTTAGATCCCGACACGTTTGCACCCTTTCGGTCTCGACACGTTTGCATCCTTTCGATCCCGACATGTTCGCATCCTATTGATTTATTATTGCAGACACCATATTAAATTTTTAAAGATTGTTTAGATCTATAATGAATAAACATTATATTCAAGAGTACTAAGAATCATACCTATATTAGAAAAACAAAGCACACAAATTTTCTTAAAACATTGCGTTTATAAAATGTTCATATCCATAATCATATCAATATATTCTAAAAAGCGATGAAATGTGATTATTATTACATACAAAATAACATTACGTTTGCACCCTTTTAATATGTTCACACCCTTTCGTAAATATTATGTTCCCCTCCTTCAGAAACGTTACATTCACACCTTTTTGGTGACGTTACATTTTCAGCTTTTGTTGACATTATATTGGCACTCTTTTGGTGATGTTACATTCACACCCATTTGATGACGTTATATTCACACCTTTTCGGTTATGATACATTCACACATTTTCACTCCTGAATTTTTTGCACCTTTTTGGTCCCGAACCGCTAGCATCCTTTTGGTCCCGAACCGTTCACACCCTTTCAGCCCGAGCCGTTCGCACCCTTTCGGTCCCAAACCGTTTGCACCCTTTCGGCCCGACACGTTCGCACCCTTTCAGTCTCGACACGTTCACACCCTTTCGGTCCCGACACGTTTGCATCCTTTCGGTTCAGACACGTTCGCATCCTTTTGATCTCGATACAACACACTCTCTCGGTCTTGAACCGTTCGCACCCTTTCGGTCCCGACACGTTTTCACCCTTTCGGTCCCGAAACGTTTGCACCCTTTCAGTCCTGACACATTCTCACCCTTTCGGTCCCAACAAGTTTGCACCCTTTTGGTCCCGACACGTTCGCACCCTTTGGTTCCGACATGTTCGCACCCTTTCGGTTCCGACACGTTCGCACCCTTTCGGTTCTGACACGTTCACACCCTTTCGGTCCTGAACCGTTCGCATCTTTTTGGTCTCGACACGTTTGCACCCTTTCGGTTCCGAAACGTTCGCATTCTTTCGATCCCGGCATGTTCGCATCCTATTAATTTATTAATGCAGACACCACATTAATTTTTTTAAAATCGTTTAGATCTATATAATGAATCAAACATTATATTCAAGAGTACTAAGAATCATACCTATATTAGAAAAAATAAAATGCACAAATTTTCTTAAAACATTGCATCGGTAAAATGTTCTATTTATAATAATCTTAAAATGTACATTGATAGGTTATTAGAGGTGTGTTTTATTTTAAAATGCATATTTTCAAGAGTTGCTAGGAAAAGTATGAATCTTCAAATTAAAGAGATGTGTTGTTTGAAAAAAATAACTGATCATGAAAAATTTAATTATACAAAAGAAATTATTAGGACCTATAGAAGAAAAATAAAACAATTATAACCAGCAAATTGTAATTCTTCAAACATGAAAAAGTATGACTCTTTCATGTAAAAAGAATTGTTGTTTGACAAAATATGTTAATGGCATAAGTATCTTATGTCTAATAAACATTTTTTAAAACCATTACATAAAAAAATAATTGTTGAAAAGTTGTATCATTTCATAAAAAAACAAAATATATTAGTTATAAATTGCATCTATTCATTCTAAAAACAATTGTGTCTTTCAAAAAACACCTTTTCTTTTAAAAGTTGCATAAAAAATTATTAGGACCATTAGATGGAAAACAAAACAATAGTTGAAAGGTTCTATCTTTTCATAAAAAATGAAATATAGTAGTTTAAAAGTTGCATCTTTTCATTATAAATAGAATTGTGTCTTTTCATAAAAAAATGATCTATTATTTTAAAAATTGAATCTTTTCTTTATTAATAAAATTTGCGTTTAAGATAAAGTAGTTTAAAATTATTTAAAAGAGGTTATAAGAATTGTGTCTTCTCATAATAACAATTGTTGAAAGGTTGTATCGTTTCATAAAAAAACCTAAAATATATTAGTTTAAAAGTTGCTTCTGGTCATTATAAAAGTTATTGTGTCTTTTCAAAAAAGAATCTTATTTAAAATAGATTGCATAAATAATTTATTAGGACCATTATAGGGAAAACAAAACAATGCTTGAAAGGTTATATCTTTTCATAATAACTAAAATATATTAGTTTAAAAGTTGCATCTTTTTATTTTAAAAATATAATTGTGTCTTTTCATAAAAGTTACTACCTCCGTTCCATAATATAAGATGTCTTAGAGAAATTTTGATGTTCCAAAATATAAGATGTTTTGATAGTTTTAAGGTACTTTAACTTTATTAAAAATTGATTGACCAATAAGATTTTACTGTATTATTTATGACTGGTTTATCCACCATAAATATCTATTATTATTTGGTAGAAAGTAAGTTTCTTGATTCTTGTGTTTTTGGTAAAACATCCTATATTATAGAACGGAGGTAGTATCTATTATTTTAAAAGTGGTATTTTTCATTATGACAAATGTGTGTTTTAAAATTGTTGAAATGTTGTATCTTTAAACTTATGAAAAGGTATAACAAATATGATTGTGGTTATTTAAATGAAATATATGCCTCTTGAAAGAAGAGTTGCCAAATCTTTGATGACATCATCAATCATATGAAAAAGTTTTTTTTGGTCCATTAGATCTTAAAATCAAATTAATTATGACCATTACATTTGAATTTTTTTTCCCATAAAAGGATGTTGATGTCACTTTTGGTTTGCTATTATATATAGATTATTATTTTAATATATTTTTATATATTGCCATATAAACTAATATTTCTTTTCGGCAATACTAAAGATTTTATCAAACTCAGTTGCAAATTGCGAAACTTATGATCGATCATCGATCCCAAGGAAGACTTTACCTTGCGGAATCATGAAACTGTGGCTTAACTCAAACTTCTTAAATTAGATTTAGTGTTAGAGAAGCTAAAAAAAAATCATGGTTCTTCCACAAGTTATGACGTACGAGAAATTGAATTTAAAACTATAACCAAAAAGACTGAGAAAGATAGTAATAACAAAGATTTTAATATTAAGTTTTACTGATCAAGTACTACAAAAATGTAATGAAAAAGCTAATGAAGATTGCGAAGTGTTTTCGGGTGGTTACTGCAAAACCAAACAAGCGCCTAGAGTTACATTGAATGAAATATTATTGCTTAACTATTTCAAACCAAGCTACTGTTAGACAGGTTTGGCTCAAAGTTTTTTTGGGCCCATGGCAAAAAAATTTTTTTTACATATACTATAGTATTTGAAAAATCTATGACTTTTTTTATATGTGTTTTTAATAAAAATTGTGTCTTTTTCTTTTAGTATTTGTATTTTTTTCTCAAAATTGGGCTTTTTTCTTTAAAATTGGACACTTTTTCTTTAAAATTGGACCATTTTTCTTTATCTTTTATACAAAAGTTTTTTTGGGCCCATGGCCCATGCTCCTTGAGCCATGGGTCAGAGCCGGGTCTGCTGTCAGACGTAGTAATATCTAAAAGAATGTATGTCGAACTGTAGCATTTGTTGGTCATGCTCGAATAATTCAGCGACTACTGCTACTCATATTTTGTACTTCTGACAATTCACTAGTGACCATTTTAATTTTCTGTGCCGTTAATTTTTGCTTCCGTTGCACTGTATTTCTCTGTTGCTGCCGCTTGTCGCGTGTTCATAAAACAATAGGACCAAATTGATCAATTCTGCATAAACGAAAACAATACAACTATGTGACTAATGAAAGCATGACAAAACATTGATTTTCAGTTTCATAAGCAAACATTAAATAGAAGAAGCAGGACACCATCAAAGTAGATTCATGTGACTTGTTGAAAACCTTCATACGTTTTGAGATAAAAAGTAACATAATGATCAATAACTTTGAGTTGATGATAAAGCCACTAGTACTGATTGAGCTAAATATCAACTAGTACAACTACCATTTTCTTCGCTTCACTCTTAAATCCATCAAGTGCCTACGACCTAGTTGATGATTTTTAAGAACATGTTATGAAGATAAATATCGCTACTGAATGAGCAGTGGAAAGCATTATTAGGATTAGGACTCCAGTATATAGATAGATCAGGAGAATAGACAATGAAACGTGACTGTATTTACAGTAAATATACATCAGGAGAACTGAAATATCATTGTGAAATGCGTTGTATAAAAAAGCCATGGCTAACTAAAATACATATAATCAATGAGTTATATCTGGTGCTCTGATTAATAACACATTATATAGAATGAGTGTTGAAATCGTCTGAGCATCATTCAAACCAGCAAACATAAAACCACAGTTGATTCTCTCGAACAGAACTATAAAGTCTGAACCGAAATATATTCTTTATTTTTTTTTTTTTTTTTTTTTTTTTAGACATCAAACGGCTGATCTATTACTCAAGCAACATGAGGTGGTCTGGGAATCCAGACCGGAATAGAACAACCAACGAACACAAGCTTACGGTAAAAAGCCCTAGCTGTCTTAGCTAAAGAATCAGAAACACTGTTCTGTAATCTAGGAACATAAAAGATCTTGAAATCAGGGAAACAGATCTTCAGCGTCTCCAATCTCTCCAGCTCAGTTGAGAAGTTAGGCCAGGCATGAGGGTTCTTGAGCATCTCAATCATCTCCTTGCAATCAGTTCCAAAGCTCTGACATGGCGAATGTTGAAGCATATTCTCCATTGCCCACCGCAGTGCCTCCAACTCTGAATGCAATGCCGACTCCACTCGATCAAAATTACGCAATCCCAGTAATTTGCCATTTCCGAACTCGTCATTTAGCACCCATCCACCACCACTGAAGTCATTCGTAGAGGTCCAAGAGCCATCCACCATGCATATATTACCCAGGTTTAAGTCCTAGTCGTCTTCTCCTCCGTTCCCAATGGAGACCAGAGTTTCCTTCTCATTGGCTTTGAACCAAGCTTGACATTCACTTTCTGCATATCGCGCTAACTCCAAGGGATCCCTATCAATGCCTCTAAACAGTTTATCATTCCTAGCCTTCCAGATGTACCAGATTAGCCAAGGATAAGGATCCCTGTCCAATTCCGGTTCCATTACCGCATTCTTCCTCCAGAAAAGATAATCCATATTTGCGTACGTGCTCGGTCCTGGAAACAGAACGGGATTGGTTGGCGTAGATGATAGTGCCCAAACTTGTACTGCAGGAGGGCATTCAAATATTGCATGATTGATCATCTCCTCGGGTTCCCCACATCGAGGACAGTGATTGTCACATCTCATATGTCTGTAGTTTAGGATGCTCGTGACAGCTACATGTCCCGTAATCAATTGCCACATAAGATGACAAATCTTTTGAGGAGCCATGATCTTCCAAGCATGTGCTTGGAGCTTTGTGATACTGGGTTCACATACTTCAGGTTCTTCTTCTTTCCACAAAATATTTCGTGCTACCCAGTATCCAGATTTGACTGTATACTGTCCAGTCTTCGTATAGCTCCAACAGTACTTGTCCCGACGATGTGTTGAACTAATGGCCATACTTTTAATGTATGGAATATCCTCTGCCGCAACATAATCGTGAAGTCTCTTATCATCCCAGCACTTCGTTGTTTGATCAATCAAATCACTCACTCGCATATTTGGATGCAGAACCGNAGCCGTTATGCTTGTCCACACGTAAGATGGGCTACTAGCATTAATTTGACGCAAGGGCGTAGTCAATCTGTAATATCGGCCTCTCATAACGCGAGCTACCAGAGAATCCGGGTTCTGCACCAGTCTCCATAGTTGCTTTGCAAGTAACGCAAGGTTAAACTCATGAATCAACCTAAAGCCAATTCCGCCTTCTTCTTTTGGTAAGCATAGTTTGTCCCATGTCGACCAGTGAATACCCCTCTTTGGCGGATTTGAACTCCACCAAAACTGTGCAATGGCACTAGCTAGATTCTCACAAATCTCCAATGGGAGAAGAAAGCAGGACATTACATACGTCGGTAGAGCTAGCAGGATTGATTTTATCATAACTTCTTTCCCGCCTTTAGAAAGCCATCTGCCAGTCCATCCATTCACTCTATGTCGCAACTTGTCCTTTACAAACGCAAAAAGCTTACATTTGGATCCACTGATATCCTCTGGTATACCTAAATAGGTTCCCATTCCGCCTTCATTTTGGATCCCAAGCGTGTCTTTGATATCTTGTCTTACATCTTGACCAATCCTCTTACCAAAGAGTAAAGAAGACTTATCAAAATTAATACATTGTCCTGAAGCTTGACCATATACCTTGACCACT
>CAKOAT010786264.1:436725-470883 GCA_932364175.1 Eruca vesicaria subsp. sativa | reverse complement strand
ATGTCCAAGTCTCTCTCCGATGTCTCTGAGATTACGGTCGGTCCAGAGGTGAAGAGGCATCCCAACTAGACGAACCCAGAAGGGTATAACCCAAGGATAGTCATCATGAACCACCGGTTCCCAACGAACCAAGACAAACATGCAGAAATTAAAATGGAAAGGACCCTTGGAGAGAACAAAGTTGAGGTCCTGTTCATTGTTAAAGTTCAAAAGGAACTTGCCATTGCCGAGATCGTTTGCCGTAATCTTCTCTTCCATTCCCCATTGCACCGGCATTGTCTGAATCAATTTCTCAACGTTCTGCTTTTTATGATTTAGGATCTTTCCAATGAGAGACATCCTATACTCTTTTATTACAAAGGCATTGTCTTGCTCAGTTAATCTGATAGGCTCATCATCATCATCAATAACAATCTCTTTTCCTTTGTGATCGATCACACGAGACGAGTTCGTACGGTATGATCTCTCCATGTGTGTGTACGTGAATACCGAAGGGTATCACCCACAGAAGAATAAACAGAAGAATAACAGCGTCGTGAAACACGGGATCACGGGATCAAACGAAAAGTATCAAGCCGACCACGGGATCACGGGATCACGTGGAAACCAAAGTAGCTCAAACCGATCAAACGTATGGAAAGTTGCAGTGTGATAATCTCCTGACAATGGTCTCGACAAGGATCCAGACCAGTGAAGAGGAAGAAGCACGGGATAACGGGATCACACCACCGTACCGGAGAGCCACCCACAGTTGCAGCGCCGCACACTCCACAACTCAGCCGACAAAGATCGTGCTGATCCCTATAGGTTGATGATCACCAAGGAGTGAATCAACCCAAGGCAGGGACTTTGTCGTCTTCGATCGTCAATGTCGCCAATCTCATCGCAGCGGCTAGGGCTTCACCCTCTTGAATTCTTTTTATATTCTTTATTTTTATATGATGGAACTTGAAGAAAACAATATTTTTTGTACTTGATATTATAATTTAGGGAAATATTATTTTTACCTGGTAGTCCGTAATTACTTAGAGCCTCCTTCAGCTGCTTACTGAGTCAACATATCTAACAGAAGGGATGTGTAGGATTTTGTAATAATCTTCTTTTCCTTCTGACAACCTCTCCCTCCATTCAGCTCCCATACTCAGATCCTTTAAGGAAGTAATGAATCGCAGCCCATCAGAAATCGCCTTTAACTTCGCACAATAACTAATATAGAGAGTATGGAGAACGGGCATAGATCCTTCTTCTACAATCCACTCTTCCAACTCCTCTAATCCACTAAACCATAGCTCTTTCAATTGCGTAAACCCACCCCTCGAGCAAACCATTCTCCTCCCACAGAAAGACCGCGATAATCTAACCTCTTTCAACTCAAGCAGCTTCTCTAGAATTGGCATTGGATCCTCCTCCAAACAACAGTTATTTAGATGAATGGTTGTAAGGTGAGAAGACAAGTGATTATCAGCAAGTAACCTTGGCATATGTATACTCAACTCCAACTGCTTGAGATAAATGCAATCCAAAACAAATCCTCTAGTATCCGGCCTCTTAGCGCTTCTTATAGTAAGACTCTC
The DNA here is from genome assembly GCA_932364175.1 of Eruca vesicaria subsp. sativa. Classification (NCBI taxonomy): domain Eukaryota; kingdom Viridiplantae; phylum Streptophyta; class Magnoliopsida; order Brassicales; family Brassicaceae; genus Eruca; species Eruca vesicaria. The sequence goes on along the minus strand of CAKOAT010786264.1, from coordinate 469,309 downwards.
CAAGTGTCTCAATTCACTTAGAGATGAAGATAGAGTTTCCATCGTACACCCTTTGCCACGGACAATGATAGAGAGGCTTCTGAGCCGTGTCATACCCAGAAGATTGGTCACTCTCCCATGCTCTGTTGAGAAATTCTTCAATGTCTCTAGGTTGATCAGATTTACCACTTCCACCTTTACCTTAGCATGTAATCTCACCGGCAACAACAAGTAGATCAATGCTCGCATCTCTTTCAAGATATTTGGCATATATACTGGAAATGACGAATCTACGTGTAGGTCTAAATAGAGTAACTGCTTCAGATTCCGCATAGAAGAAGGTAGATGAGCTACCTGTGCCCCTTTTAAACTCAAATATTTCAAGTGGATGAGCTTCCCGATGCTAGAATGTAACTTCCCTCCCTCAAACTGGACCCAAGAGAGATCTAACACTCTCATCAACTGTAGCCTTGTGAAGTGAAAGTGAGATATCATCCAGTTTGAATCTCTAATAAGAAAAAGAGATCTAAGTCTTGAATTCTTCACCTCTCTCCACACATTAAATATTTCATCATACCTCTGTACAGCGAGTCTGCGAGATTTAGAAGGAGATTTAGAGTTTGCAGTTGATGTGCCTTGAAAAATTTGTAGAAAATTCTCTTCTTCAGCTTGGCGTAAACAAACTTCTCTCATCATGTCATGCAACTGGCATCTTTCAAATCTTAAAGTCATAACGTCTCTTTCAGATATAACCATGTTTCTCTTTACCAATTCAGCTATATATCTATCCGAAACATCTCGAATGCTGGCTTCATCGTAATACCTTGGCCTTGGTATTCCTTCTGCCGCCCACAAATAGGACAAGTTCTCCACATCTATTGGATAGTCTTCAGGGTAATGGGCCAAGCAGAGGAAACAATGCTTCAAATAAACTGGCAGCTCTTCAAAGCTTAGAGACAAAACATGGTAAACTGAACTGAAATTTCTGTCACTGAAGCTAGTCTCTCCAAAGATGTGAGATTTAATATTCTTATATATCCTTTCCCACTCATGCAAATTATATTGCGCAGCTAACAATCCGCCTAACACCTTAATAGCCAACGGTAGACCTCCGCAATGTTTGATCATCTGCTTACCCATTTCTTTCATTTCTTCATCAACCTTATATTCTGCACAACATTAGCAAGATATCGTTAAATTACATGAATGTTCGTAGTGATTAGACATATTTGAGAAATATTAGCAAGAAAATCAAATCATGATCTATATGAAAAACATAAATTTAATTAAATTGTCTTGGGAGATTACCGGTTGTGTTTGGAAATGCTATCCTGTAAAAAAGTGCCCAACTTTCTTTGAGAGTTAGACAACTAGGTTTAAAGGTTAGACATGATGGATCTGCTCTCAATGGCACACCCTCATTGCGAGAAGTAAGAAGTATCTTCCACCCTATACAGAAATATATCTCTTCATATATATATATATATATATATATATATATATATATATATATATATATATATATATATATATATATATATATATATATATATATATATATATATATATATATATAAAAAAGAACATAACGCTTTTAGAGTTTATTTCATAAAAAGACAGTTGTTAAGTTTTTATATCATAAAAAGACAGTTATTGCTATAGAGGTAGTTTTTTCTAACCAAATGAAAACTCTAGTTACTTGTTTTGTTTCTTTTGGTTTAAGTTAGCAATTAAAAAATTAAAAATTAAAAAAACAGATCTGACTTTTTCTTCTCTGGATAATTTATTCTTCTCGTGATTCATCACCATGTATTATTTTTTTGGAGCTGCAAGCACCGCAGCCAAGCTTCTTCCTCCATTTATATTCTATAACCTATCTCTGATATTGGAATGAACTCTCCTCTTTGTCGCAACAGGTTCAGATAAACACAACCCTTACGTCGTAATCGTCATGCTCGAATCCAAACGGGTTGATGCTGGACAAAGAAGACCTATGGGATTTTGGTTATAATTTTTCAAAACTTAAAAAATCTGAGAAAATTTGTTTTTCGTTTGTTTTTTGGATCTAATTGATTAATGACTACAATATTTTTAAGTTTCTGAGATAAAAGAAAATGAAGATTGCATGAAGAAAAATCAATGGCGGCTTTGAGGTTGAGTTGCAGAAACGCAGGATACCCTAATAGGAAGAAGATGACTTAATTACAAAATTGCCACACGTTTTAAAAAAATGTGTACAATTATATGTGTACATCTTCACATATGTACACTTTATTATTAAAACATTGTACACTCGTCATATGTGTACACTATTTATTATTAAAGCAAAAACCAAAATTTACATGTGTACAATTATATGTCTACATGTGTACATCATCACATATGTACACTCTTTATTATTAAAATAATCTACCATAACCATATATACATGTCTACGTCTTCACAAGTTTATGTATTTCGTAAATATATACATTGATGTGTCCACCTACTCACATTTCCACTTCCAAAAATTCAGTCTCATATGTACATAGATATTAGATACCAAAATATACACATGTATATCGATGTGTACATACAAAACTACTCATGTGTACATAAACAAAATCTCATGTTGGTTTTACGTGAATTAAACAACATGAATATATATGTATATGTGTACATGATTGCATGTGTACAAACCCAATATGAGATTTTGTTTATGTACACATAAGTAGTTTTGTATGTACATGTTGATGTACATGTGTATATTTCGGTATCTAATATCTATGTACATATGACTAGTTTTTTGTATATGTATGTTCTATGATTTTTAACTATAAGAAACAAATATAACACATATGTACATGTAAACCAGAGGCGGAGATTAGAGTTTCTGGTCGACAATCGTGTGTACATTACATTTAAATTGTACATGTGTACACATAATTTCGTGTTATGCATCAAAATGAGAGTGTACACATTTTTGACATTTTTGTAGGTTTCCAACCACAATAACTAAGCTTTTACGATTTCACAAACTCACGATAATGTTAACACAATATATATGTGAATTGTTTTTCCTTCTTTCCATGTACATGCAATGTCAGGGCATCTTTGAAATCTGACTGAACCCATATATCATCTTTCACACCTTGTTTAAGAGTTTCTAATTAGTGTATGTGTTATGTGTGTGTTTTCATGTTAGATTCATGGTAGGTATTAGCTTGATTCATTTCTGGTTGTTTTATATATGTACACTATCATATTTACCGTACACATGTACAACGATGTACAAAGATATCGTTACAATAGTGTACACGGGAAGATGGGTTAAATATCATTAATTTGATGTACACAAATACCATTTACAACGCTGTACACGAATATCGGTACAATAGTGTACAAAATGATATCGCTACAATAGTGTACACATCGTTAAAGTCCACAACCACTATGCAACATGTCTTTAATGAGTGGTAATTTTGTAAATAATTTGTCTTTTTCCTTTTAGGTTACAGAAAACTCTGCAACTTTCAATTCAAGCCGCCATCAGTTTCTTTTCACTTAATCATCATTTTCTTTGCGGTTTTAACACAAAAACTTACAAATCTCGTTTAGATTAACCAAAATAAATTAAAGAAATAACTTTTTTTTTCAAATTGAGTTTTAACTGATAATAAACAACACTTTTTGTTCATGTCCGGTAAGTGTTTATTCCTTCATTTATTACCATTACTGCTGCGTTTTTGAACACAGATAGGAGAGTTACGACATGGACGACTTGATCTTCAGTATAGCTTCGAGATGGGGCATGAACTGATTTTTTAGAATCGTATAAAAATGGAATCAGAGATTTACATATGAATCTGATGAGCCCAAGCACGAGTTCGTCATGGCAGAGGACCATGTCAGCGATGGGATTCCGGTTGAACTGGTTTTTAGGCGAAAACGGATCCTCTACTGAAGCTTGAGAAAAGCCATAAACGTGGTGATTTGGTTTTGTAATATAGAAGAGATTTTTTGATTTAACCATCTCAGGAAAAAAATGCATAACAAAATACGAGAACGAAAATAAGAAGAGGGGAAGATGAAAGAGAAATGGGTCCTATTACTTTATATTTTTTAGTTGGTTTGGTTGAAAACAAATAGAATAAGTTAGAAAAACTGCTCTAGGAGCAGAAACTGTCTTTTCTTGAAATAAAAAAACTCAAAACTGCCTTTGAGTGATATATTTTCACGCTTTTATGACCTAATATGAGTGCATGTTTCTTTGCTTTTTATCTACACTATAAATATGAAAAGAGGTTATTGAATGTATGTGCTTTATATAATAGCACCTTTTCCCCGCGGAAACATTGGTTTTATCATCTCCCAATCTTCTTCTCTCCATATATCATCAAGGACAACCAAAGCACCAGCACTTGAAAGAGTTTCTCTTGAAGTTCGTCTTCTGTCATCTCTGACTTAAAATATTCTGGTCTAAGTTTTCGAAAAAGCGTCTCCCACACATACTTCCTCGTAAACAATTGTGAAAGACACACCACGCAAGTCCTGTAAAATGACTTCTTACTTTCTCATGATTGAAAACTTGTCTTGCGAAAGTAGTTTTACCAAGACCGCCCATCCCAGTTATAGAAACCACTTGACTAGCTACTGTTACCTTCCTCTACCAAATAGCCAACCAGTTTGTTAACGTTTTCCTCCAACCCCACGAAAATGGTTTCGTTGTCATTAGAAAATGTTTGTCGCATTCTCATTTGTCTTTCTTGTAGAGACTCTGTATACCTTTCATTGACAATCACCAGTTGTACACCAAGACTCTGCATATCGCGGATCACCTTAGAGATCCTCTTACTTATGGCTTCCATATCAAAAGCAAGTCTCCTCCGTTCAAAACTACCACAAGAAAATCTTCTCACATAGTGCTTGATGCCACTTGTATTTATGAGTTCTCCCTTGAGAAGAAAGGTTTCGACAATATCTTCTGTGTCGAAAACAATTTCTTTGACTTCTTTGATAGTGTTTCTCACCATGGCACTTGTATGTTTCTTGGCTTCTGCATCTTCCAGAAAACACCTTAACATATTTAGATCACTTTTTAATCCATTGAATTGCTCTTCAACTCCCTGAAATCGCTCTGATTCTCGGACAAGAAGGTTCCAAAGCCTCTCGACTCCAAACGACAAAAGTGTCTCAGCCATAACTCTCCCTGCTTAACCATGAAACAAGTACTCAATTACCACTAGAAGAGGATCATGAGTTCATAATTCGGATGATATTTATTGCAAAATACAAAGACTAAAATATACTATTATTTGGGATTAAATCCACAGATCTTTGTACAGAGACGAACACTATTGAGACATAAAAAAAATTGCAAAATAAAAATAATCACCTCCTGCGTCCAGCTGGCCTGTAAAAGATTACAAAAGATGCGTGTGTCTTAGTGTTTCGTTAGAACTTTGAAGAACTCGGCTTAAGATCATAGACCAAAGAAAAAACCTCTGGTAAAGACCCCATAGAAGACTTGACACTAAGACAACACAAACCGACAACCAGCTGTAGAGTTAAGATGATGTGTGAATGAATACTTTGGCCAGAAAGTCTGTTTCTTAAAAGAGATTGCCACGTGTCATTTTACAATTTGGTTCCAGAAAATAAGGGTTTATATTTCAGTTAATTTCAAATTTTATGTCTACTGAGATGAAAGATAGAAAATGATGATCCAGAGCACCAGCAACAATCACTTGGTGATAGGATGCTAAACGTGTAGTTACCATAATGGTTACTGTAACCTTTACCCAAAATGTATAGAGATAAGATCAACACATTGCTATGCGACACAGACATTTATAACAGCCAAGCGAGTAGGAACCTAAGAAGAGAAACCATACAGAACACTAAATTTGTCTGATCATTAATCTTGAACAAGCTAAGAAAAGCAGACAACCAAAGCAAAACGGTAAAGATAAAATATAAAACCTGGAAAATGTGTTGATGCACGCCAAGGATAAAGAGTTGTGATACCACCACCATAGGAATAAGCTCACATGTTCATCAATCTGTATGGTCTGGCTCCAAAGGATGAAATCCAAATTATATCAGCAACAAGCATCTTACAGAGTTGCTTCATCAGTCTGACACAAGTTGGGTTCTTCAGGTTCAGCTCATCAAGTTGCTTCATCAGCTTGCTCTGTATAATCTCAAAAGCATCTTTCACTGTTCCTCATTGGTACAATACAACAATTATGTTCTCAGTTATAGTGACTGCATCAGGCTTAGACCTTCTTCTCTTATTTTCTCTGGAGCAGACCAGACCTGACGTTCTTCAACTAAATATACATGGGGCTACAAGCCGTTTAGAGCCCATCGAAACTGACTGCATCTTGGTTAAGAAAGATCAGCTTGGAGTTCAACTTCTGTTACATGTAAGATTCTTCCTCATAATCCTGCCCAACCATTTGCAGGATTGTTTGCTACATACTGTCATGTGAACCACTGTGAAACATACATCCATAAGAGTGAATCAATCTTCCTTTTCACTTTCATGTTTCCTGGCATTTGGATCTTTTTAGCAAATGACTACAACATTCTCATATCTCGGTAACTCACTTTTAATTTGAAAAAGAGAACAAAAATTCATAACAGAAAGGGATGATATATTTCTTGCATAACAGTTGCAAATGCAATAGACTGATATCATGTTTCAAAAGATTTATTACCCATATAATCAAACCGTTGTCAGTCTATAGAACTAAACCAATCTAGAATGAGTCCAATTTTTGTCCGGGAAAACCATATAACTTGTATGTTCAAGTGTACATACACTACAAAGAATACACGATACAAATTTAAATTACTTAATAAGTAAATGATACAAAATAAGGTATTTAACATTTTTAATAAATTTATATATTAATTTAACATCAGTTTAGTAAAATTGATTTAGATTCATATATGTTCACATCATTTCCAAACAACCGACACAAAATATAAATTAACATCAATTATTTAACTGATATATTTAGTAATTTATATTAGTATAATTTTAATGATGCAACATTTACATCAACATAAAAAAATGATGTTAATGTAATTGATTAAAATATAATTTGAAGGAAAAAGTATCGTTTATTTTTTAGTTTTTGACATCACTTAAATTTATACTAATATTAGTCGTGATTATAATTTCAAAACCCTTCATTATATTATTACTGAAAATAAATTTTTATATAAGAAATTAAAAGGGGATTTGAACCAAAATAAAATAAGGGAGTATAAATAATTAATTCTGACCAAGTCGATTCAGATTAATATTAGGGACAATTTACCATATTCCTATGTGTTAAAACAATTATATCCACATAAACCAAGTTTCAATGTTATAAAAATATATATTATATTCATATTTTGGGAAAAATGAAATATATTCTAATAAGATATCCATCTGGAATATATTTTTTTTTACTAATATTTACATAAACCATATTCATAAAATTCAAAAAGGTCTATATATAAAACCATAATCGGTACATATGACACAAGACATATAGCCAATATATACATAGGAGTTATATATTTTAAATATATTAGCTCATTTATTTGATCTATGTAATGTTTTAGTACGTAAGATACTTTGTATATTTATGTTAAGCCTAATTTAATAAGATAATATATTTTATTCAAATTAGGCATGTGGTTCAGGTCGGGTAGTACAAAATTTGGGTAATTTAGTTTGACTAAAATCTTGCCAAATTTAACCGAATAAAAGTTTGGATCGGTTTGGTATTCCGGTGGTTTGGTTTTAAGTTTTTTTATAGAAATTAACTAATTTTTTGAGTATCGATTATATCAGTCAAAAATTCGTTTAAATTCGGGCAATTTCAGATAATTTTACTGAAACTAACCAGTTACCAATCTGAGCTTAACTGGAAACAAACCAATTTTTTTTAATAATTTTGTCAAATCAAACCGAACTTCCACCCAAAATTTGGGTTTGGCGAGTTTGGTTCGGTTCAACATCCCATGCCTAATTTAAATTATAATTAGTTTTGGTTATTAGTTTTATTAATTATAATTTTTATATGATATTTAAATGATACAAGAGTTACAAAAAAAAAATTCAAATTAGTTAATCTTTCACTGTTGTTTAATAATCAAACTTAAATTCAGTAAGTACTATTAAATATATAATAAGAAGCTACAAGTAAGTGTGATAGTTTGAAATAATTAACTATATGATAAATATGTAAACTATAAATGGTGTTTAGAAAAATCATAGAAATACTTTAAAAGATGGTTAACATATACATATTAGTCACTAATAATATAAAAAGAGATCTCTATATATAAAAGCGAAAAAACACTCGCACCGTTACACGGGTTAAAGTCTTGTTACCCATGTAATCAAACCGTTGTCATTCTATAGAACTAAACCAATCTAGAATGAGTCCAATTTTTGTCCGAGAAAAGCATATAACTTGTATGTTCAAAGTGTACATACACTACAAAGAAAACACGATAAAAATTCAAAGTACTTATAAGTAAATGATACAAAATAAGGTCTTTAACATTTTTAAAAAAATTATTTATTAGTTTAACGTCAGTTTAGTAAAATTGATTTGAATTCATATATGTTCACATCATTTTCAAACAACTGACACAAGATATAAATAAACATCAGTTATTTAACTGATGTTTTTAGTAATTTATATTAGTATCATTTTAATGATGCAACATTTACATCAACATAAAAAATGATGTAAATGTTAATTGATTAAAATAAAATTTTAAGGAAAAAGTATCATTTATTTTTTAGTTTTTGACATCACTTCAATTTATACTAATATTAGTCGTGATTATAATTTCAAAACCCTTTATTATATTATCATTGAAAATAAGTTTTATATAAGAAATTAAAAGGGGATTTGAACCAAAATATAATAAAATAAGGGAGTATAAATAACTTTTTACATCAATTACTATAATATCAATTAGAGAAAGTGATGCTAACATTTATATCAATTTTTTTAAGTGATGATATTAGTTCCATCGGTTAAAATAAGTGATTTTAATTATTTATATCATGAATTAATAATATTTGTAAGTGATTTTCATAATTATATTATTTACAATTATTAGTTTAAAATAATAATAATATTTTTTACACAGTTAATGTGAAATTTATATCGGAAGATATATTTGTGTCAGTAAATAAATAAAATATTTTTTCATTAATCGTTATATTTTTTCTTAACATTGAAGATAAAAATCTTGAAGAACAAAAGGAAAAAATAAGATAGATAAATCTTCAAAAACAATGAAGAACAAACTGACAAAAACGATGAAGAACAAAAGATGAATTCAAAGAAAAAAAATGTAAAACATGTGAGAGTTCCTCAATCAAGATTTCCTTCTTTCCCGTCTCTGTATCTTTTCCAATTGGTGATGCTTTTGAGCTAATATTGAGCTAATAACTACAAAAAAAAAAAGATCATAATCAGCATGCTTTGTACACAAAAAGTCGTATACAACTTTGAAAGTGATGTAAAACTATTTAACATCAAACACATGTTCCACAAATCTCCCAAGCACAATTATACGATCCAACTTGCTTTGCAACCAAAATAGAAAGAAAACAGAGATGAAATTCTCAAAGAGAACATTTGGCTGAACGATTTGACAGCAGCATCAACTTTACCACACCTCAAAGAAACCCATCAATCATCATACACTTGAGAGGTAATGAAATTTACGCTCTATGCACTCATACAAGATATAAGCATATCCTTCATACAGTTTAAAATAGTTTACTACTTGAATTGATACATTCACTCTGTAATAATAGGATAAAATTCCATCAATACAAATCCCTAATAAGATCTTTTTCATCAGCACACCAGTTCATCAGAAAAGACATCTGATGTAAGGATACGAGGTACTCATTTCTCAAGTGCATCCCTGTAATTATATCCAGGTGTCCCAAATCACTTTGATGAGAGAAAACCCCTTTATCATATCACTAACACTTTTCCCATTATAATAATAATGTAATTGCTGAGAGTTTCATATACAATAATTGCTGAGAGATTCATATACCATAATTGCTGAGAGCTTCATATTACCTTAGTATGTAACATAAGGGATGTGTTGGGTTTTGTTGTAATATCCTCTTCTTTCAGACAATCTCGCTTCCAATGCTCACACATACTACAACACTAATATATAAAAGTGATGGATCGCAGCCTATCAGGAATCTCCTTTAATTTACTGCAAATGCCAATATGCACACTATGGAGTAGGGGCATGGAACCTTCTTCTACAATCCACTCTTCCCAGTCATTTAGTTTATAAAAGTGTAGCTTCTGCAATTGAAGAAAGCTACCGCCCAAGCAAACCATTCTTCTCCCACCAAAGGATATATTATTTAAACTAATCTCTTTCAGGTGAAGCAACTTCTCTAAAATTAGCATTGGGTCCTTCTCCAAAAGACACTGAACAAGACGTATGGTTGTAAGGGAAATAAAGTGCCCTTCTGACAAATTCTTCGTCCATTTCTCTCCATTTAATCCAACACTCATAGTTTTTAAGGAAGTGATGAATCGCAGCCCATCAGGAAGCTTCTTTAACTTTTCACAACCCTGAATATCCAGAGTATGAAGAAGGGGCATGCAGCCTTCTTCTATTATCCATTCTTGAAATTCTTTTAGTTTATGTAGATCTAGCTTCTGCAACTGAGGAAACCCACTCGATGAGCAAACCATTCTCTTCCCACAAAAAGACTGATCAAATAAGCTAACCTCTTTTAACTGACGCAACTTCTCTAAAACCGGCATCGGATCTTCCTCCAAACAAAATTGATTTAGCCGAATGGTTGTAAGATGAGAAGGAAAGTTGTGCTCATCAGGCAACCTTGGCATATATACACTCAAACTTAGCTGTTTGAGATGAACGCAATCCAAAACAAGTCTTTCTCTATCATCATTTCTGAGATTATTGTAGTCTCTTATAGTAAGATTTTCCAAGTATTTCATTTCATGTAGAGATGAAGATAGAGTTTCCAAACTACACTCGCCTTTACTATAGATAGAGAGAACTCTAAGTCGTGTCATACCCTGTAGATCTGTGACTCTCCCATGCTTTGTTGAGAAATTCTTCAGTGTCTCCAGGTTGACCAGATTTCCTAATTCCAACTTAACATTCTTATGTAGACCCCACGGTAAATACAGATATGTCAATTTTCGCATCTCTTTCAAGATATTGGGCATGTAGATTTCAACTAAATCAACTCCATCTAGGTATAAGTAGAGCAGCTGCTTCAAATTCCGCATAGAAGAAGGTAGGTGAATTAAATTTGCTCCTTTTAAACTCAAATATCTCAAGTGGACGAGCTTCCCGATGCTAGATGGTAACTTTCCTCCTTCAAAATTGGCCCAAGAGAGATCTAACACTCTCATCAACTTATGACTTGTAAAGAATAAATCTGTCGCCTTCCATATTCCGCTCCGGAAAAACAAGAGAGATCTAAGGCTTAGATTTCTCACCTCATCCACATTAAATATTTCATCAAACCCATGTACAACGAGTCTGCGAGATTCACAAGGAGATTTTGAGCTTGCAGTTGATGTGCCAATAATTTGTAGAAAATTCTCTTCTTCAGCTTTATGCAGACATACTTCTCTCATCATGTCATGCAACTGACATGTCTCAAATCTTGACGTATCAGCGTCTCTTTTAGAAATAACCATGTTTCTCTTCACCAATTCTTCTATGTATCCATCTCCCACATCTCGAATGCTCGCTCCATCATAATGTCTTGGCCTTGGTATTCCTTCTGCAGCCAAATGATAGGACAAATCCTCCACATTTATTTCACAATCTTCTGGAAAATGAGCTAGGTAGAGGAAACATTGCTTCAAATAAACAGGTAACTCTTCGAAGCTCAAATACAAAACATGGTAAACCGAATTGATATTTCTGTCGTTGAAGCTAGTTCCTCCAACAATGTGAGCTTTAATATTCTCATATACCCTTTTCCACTCATGCAATGTGTACTGTGAAGCTAACAACCCTCCAAGCACTTTTACTGCCAAGGGTAGACCTCCACAATGTTTGATCATATGCTTTCCCATCTCTTCCATTTCTTCATCAACCTTGAGTTCTATACAACACGAATGTTTGAAATGATCAAATCTCTTGGAGATATTAATTGTAGTCAAAACTATATAATTTACTAGAAACAAAAATCCTCATAGATCAGTCCTTAAAAGCTTACCGTGTGTGTCTCTCATAGAAAATGCTATCCTCTGAAAAAGATCCCAGCTTTCTTCAGAAGTTAGGCATTCTGGTTTGAAGGTAACACACTGTCTATTTGCATGTAATGCCACTCCCTCATTACGAGAAGTAAGTAATATCTTCCATCCTGCAACAATATATATATTTTATAATGTTTCATGATTAAATCTTGAGGTTTTTTAAAAAATGCATAATGTATGTAACATAAGGAGGTTCACCTTTTTTAGGAAGAAAAACATGTTTGATTCGGTCCCAATCTCCTTCTCTCCATATATCATCAATGACGATCAAAGCCTTTTGTGTTTCCAACACTCTAACAAGCTTTTCTTGAAGTTCGTCTTCTGTCATATTTAAAACATTGTGTTCTGGCCTAAGTTGCCGCAAGATCGTCTGCCAGACATCCTTCCTTGTAAACTGTTGTGAAACACAAACCCATGCTAATCCTGGAAAATGACTTTTTATTGTCTCATGATTGAAAACTTGTCTTGCGAGTGTGGTTTTACCTAAACCACCCATCCCGGTTACAGAAACCACTTGACTGCTATCTTCCTCCATCAGATAGCCAACCAATATCTCAACATTTTTCTCCAACCCAACAAGATGGTCTCTGTTATCGCTAGAAAACGTGTGTCGCATTTCTCTATGTATATCGTGTAGAGACTCTGTATGCCTTTCATTGACAATGACCTTATGTACGCTAAGATTCTGCATATCTCGTATCACCTTAGATATCCTCTTACTTATGGCTTCCATATCAGAAGCAAGACCCCTGCGTTCCAAAATAACACAAGAAAATCTTCTCACGCTGTTCCTGATGCCACTTGTGTTTCCGAGTTCTTCCTTTAAGATAAATGTTTCGACGATATCTTCTGCGTCGAAAACAATTTCTCTGATCTCTTTGATAGTGTGTCTCACCATAGCACTTGTATGTCTCTTGGTTTCTGCATCTTCCAGAAAACACCTTAACATTTCAACATCACTTTTTAGTCCATTGAACTGCTCTTCAACTCCCCGAAATCTCTCAGATTCTCGGACAAGAAGTTTCCAAAGCTTCTCAACTCCAAACGACAAAAGTGTCTCAGCCATATCTCTCTCCTGCTTGAACATGAAACAAGTACTCAATAACACTTAGAGGGAAGATCCTTGGGTTCAAAGTTCGGATAATATTTGTTTTGCACAATCTAAAACACTATTATGTGAGATTTAATCCACAAAAATAACAAACTACTACGTGTATGTGGGATTCAATCCACAAATAATTGCAGAGACGTGAATACTATTGAGATTTATGAAAGAAAAACAAAATAATAAAGATCGAAGCAAGCACCTTCCAAAAACTAGAGAAAGAAACGTAATAGAAGTGGTGAAAATTCTTAGTATGCTATGGGATTGACCACTCCTGGGAATCTCTTCTGGTCTGTGAAATGCGATAAGCGATGTAAAGCTTCTGCGTTCTGGTAAAACAATCAACTAAGATCTCTGCTAAAGACCCATTAATACCAGAGTTTACTTCTAAGTCAACACTAACCGACAAAACTAGCTGTATTCACGATGATGTCATCTTACATTATAAAAAAAGTGAGAGTTTATAATTTATATTTGGAAAATCGGCTAAGATAACTGAACATTTTTCTGATTTAAGTATCTGCACAACAAAGAAAAATGATCATGATACCAGACATACTTGATGTTATATATACCAGAATACCATCAAGTGAGGCTTTAAAAATCTAGGGAAGTACCCAACAGGAATAAAGATTGATGAGTGATATTTTGCGATCATGCAAAGTACATTTTGGCGTTTATCAAACAAATGGGACTAGAACATCCATCGCCAAACAAAAGGAAACAAAGTAACAGACACATCTACAATGATACAGCAACAAACAAACTTTGGAATTTCAAAAAAAAAAAATATAGCCGTGGAAAGAAAGAAAATCACAAAAAATAATCAGGAGTCTTGCGAGTGGTATCAGGTTCGACCTGTCTGGGTGCTGGATCGAACTGAAGGAAGTTCTGTTCCATCTTCTCTCCAATCTCAAGTATTGCTGCCATGTTTCCACATCTGTAACAGTAGTTTGGTGCACTAAACACTGTCACTACGTTCTTCTCCTATCAATACACACACACACACACACACACACACGAAGATTCAGCCATATTTGCAAAGAGATATGTCAGGCGATGTTAATGCACATAATACATTTTTACAGTACCTGACACCAATTAAAGCCTTCCATTACAAGTTGATGCGCTCTTGATATCAAACTAAGTCCATTGTTATGATTAAATTGAGTCGCAATGTCCTGTCCAAATGTGTAACCAGCACCACGGGGAGATATTCCCCAACCACAACGATCGTCTGGATCAGACCAGAGTAGATCGCACATTGGTCCTTCGTGTGGAACCTATAGTCCCAGAGTATATCGATATCAGATGATAAAAAAACAACTCCTATTCTTTCAGAGGTCATAACTGTTCAAAGAGTTTATATAGCGAGGAAAAATCTAGGAAAATAAGAGACATTTTAATTATGCTCAGACCAAAAAGAAAAATCAAATAATCATTTACCTCCTGTATGCGATCCAAGCTTCGGATATTGTCAAGGGTGTCCAGAGAAGGTGAAAGGCCTCCATGTAAACAGAAAACCTGTAATGGATTATAACTGATAAAGATAAAATGCGGAAAAGAAACAAATAAGCTTTAAAACATAGTAACTGATGAGAAGAGCTCAAAACCTGACTCTCTATAAGTGCTGTAAGAGGTAGATAATCAAAGAGGTCCGTGAAATGCTTCCACACGTTTGCGTTTCCATATTTTCTCAAGCACTCGTCATAAAAACCATAGCTGAGTACACAGAAAGTAAAAAAGAAGGACATGAATTGACGTGGAAGATTGGAAAAATAAAGGGTGGGTTCTTGTCCTGACACATCAACTAAGATCTATTCGATTCATTTTATTCACTTTGCATTGCCTAGGGTCGCCTCAAGCCTTTTAAAACTAAGCTCAGATGCCTTCTTTGGAAAGAAGGTACTAAAATACTATATTTATTTACAAAATAAATCTTACACTTGTGTAATTTGACGACTCTCATGATTCCCACGCAGGATAGTGAGTCTGTCCCTGTAACGCACCTTCAGTGCCACCAATAGGGAGACTGTTTCAACTGAGTAGTAGCCACGATCTGCAAGAATATAATCAAGCCCAATGAAAACCCAAAATACAATTCACTATCAGATCCAGCTTCAAACTTGAACCAGACAAAAGGTTTGAAATTTAAGGTAAGTGTCTTCATGCAAAATTAAACACCGCAATGCTTTACTCCTAATGATGGATATTGTTGTCTAACAAAATAATAACAAAAGCTAAATCATCACACCATCAACCTTAAACCAACAGATAACCCCATCAAACAGTGAAACTAAAGACACTGGTTAGCTTTTATGGACAACACACATGCCATGAACAAAGGGAGGTCTTGTAATAAAAGTGAAACATAAATCAAAAGCGGTTTAGAACATCTCCAACTGTGTTGAAAAAAGGTATTTCGGATTTAGTAAGAATATTTCAGATTTTTTTTTTTTTTTTAAAATGACCATTTACGGGCTGTCATGTGTCCTGGAGACCCGCAAATAGTGTAATTTTGTTAAGAAACGGTCTTTATTTAGGGATGTTAAGGATCGAATCCTTAACTTTGGAGGTGCTCTTATTACAAAGTTTCAAATTTTAAATAGAAAGGTGTCAATACATTATTAGGCTCCTAAATTAAAAGCATAACACAAAACTCAGATCTGTGACTCATCTATCAAGAAACATTAATTAATTGATGAAGAACATAGAGACATACCAACATAATCACCCATAAAGAGATAATTAGTATCAGGCGGGTTACCACCGATACGGAAAAGCTCAATTAGGTCATAGAACTGTCCGTGGATATCCCCACACACGGTAACCGGACACTTAACCGGTTGAACATTCCATTCCTCAACGAGAATTGCCTTGGCTTGATCGCAGAGGATCTTCACGTCCGCTTCAGACAACGGCTTACACTCCATCAGCTGCTCGATCTGGCGGTCCAGATCCCCGTTTGACGGCATCTCCCTCCTCCTCCGAATTTAACGATTGGCCACCAGAATCTTACGAATCGAACCACGGCGGAGGATTAAAAGTCGCCGATGGTTGGTTTTAAGGGTTGATCATCATCATCAGCACGCGCCGTCTCTCCTTGTATTGCGAATGAAGATATTTATGTGGCTTTTTCAGTATTATTTTCAGACAAAATGTTTTTTTTTTTTTTTGGTACTGGTTAAAAAAGTATGTGACGTGGGATTGGAACCGGGTCAAAAGGAAATGACACGTGGTGAAATCCTTTCTCTCTTGGTTTTTGAATCTTCTGGTCAGAAGTTCGTTTAAGTTCATTTGTTGAGTTTTGTAATTTCGTAGTTCATAGTCTATAGCAGATTTAGTTGCGCTTGGAAGTGTTGGAATGGAAGAGCAGAACAAGTGCAGTTCTCATGTATTTGCAGTTCTGCTGTTTTGATTTTACCATTCATGTTTTTATGCTTATAAAAGTTGTTCAAGCGGAAGAATTACAGGCAGTTTAATATTTTATGTCTTTCTGTGAAAAAAATAGGAGATTTCACCCACTAACAGTTATGGTGTTGATCTGTTTTTTTCACTAATAAATAATTTTGCTACAAACACTAACTTCAAATATATTTATTTGATTTTATAAATAATGTATAATGATTAGCTCAAACAATATAGTTTACACTAAATACTACTCCCTCTGTTTCAAAATAAGTGTCACTCTAAGCTCGTGCACATGGATTAAGGAAACAATTAATTTTACATATTTTCTATATAAAAACACAATTACCCATACACCTAACCATATTTCAACCAATAGAAAAATAAATTACATAATAAAGTTAATAAATTTTGCCTTGAAAACCGAAAACGACACTTATTTTGTGACGAAAAATTTTCTCTACAACGACACTTATTATGAAACGGAGGGAGTATTTGTGTCAATTTTAAAATTATAAGTATTCCATTTTAAAAATTATAAGTATGACATCCAGTCACAGACAAAACACAATATTTTTCAAGAAAAAGATACAAATCTTTCTATATAAATATCAACAAAGAGTTTAATATTAGTAACAAAGATAATTTTGATCAACTAAAACTAAAATAGAAGAAGTACAAGCATCTTATGAAAAATTCAATTAACATTTCAACTAATCCTATAATATCTAAGATATTTATTTTGATATTTTGTATAATCTTTTATTGTTTAAATATATGATCTATAGTTTTGAACTGATTTTTTCATTTACAATTTATAATAAATTGCTTGATCTGCACTTATCCCACTTGATCTGCACTTATTCCACTTAATCTGTCTTTCTCCTGTTTGATCCGCATGAACCGCTTGATCTGCACCGCTTGATCTTCTTTTACTATTCAAAGCCTTAGTCGTTACTTATTGATTGACCGGTTTGGTCTGGTTATCGATTGAACCTAAATCCATAACACCAGTATGATTTCTAATCCTTAACCAAGTCTGATTATGAAAGTTAGATTATTTGATGAGCTATGCGGGGAAAGAGCCTATTCCTACTCAAACAATTTCAATAGTGCCAAATACAATCTGAACAAACTGCTAGTGTCAAATATGACCTGAACTACGTTATATTTGAAAAATAAATACCTAAACTTTTTAAAACGTGCATAAACCTATATTGACTGTAACAAAAGTTAGACAACCATTAAAATGATAAAACGACGTCGTGTTGATTTCACTATTTTTCTAAATATTATGCACATTCCTGGACTCAAACCCGTGTCTTGTCAATATTTAAAACAGACACATGAACCACTAGGCTAAAGCAACTTTTTTAAATAATACTACAAAATTGCAATTATATATGTTACTATACTTTTTCATCTTCTCTAATAAAATTTTGGTTATTATAATTTTTGGTTCTTATAAATATATTAACATATTTTTTAATTATTATATCTTCAATAAACTTATATTATACTAAAATATAAATAAAATTATATTTATAATTATACAAAATTAAATATATTTCATGTTTTGCAACTATTTACAAAATTTCCATATATAAATTGTTTAAAAAATTTAAAATTTGAATGGAAATTTCTTTTATTTTGGCAAAGTATATTCAACTTATAATATAAAAACATATTTGAAAATCATAGAATAATTCTTTTCTAAATCAGTATACATAAATATACTAATGTTATTCAATTAGTGATTTAAAATCAAATTTAAATATTTACAATCTACTAGATTTTTAAATTTTAAGATTGTTAAAGTTGATGGATTCTAAAATCTCTGCAATACTCCTTGGATTTTGAGTTTAATCATTTATTCATTAGAATCCATCACTGATGATTTGAAATTCATTTATATTACAAAGAATTTTGAAATCTTTAAAAGTTGAATAACACCATATTTTAAAACCTGAAATTCAATCATAGATTGAATCACTGAATTTTAAAATAGAATTTAGAATCATCAATTGAATAACAGTGGATTGTGTCTAGAATTAAACTCTTTTAAAATACAGGATTGAATAACACCATCAAAATATATTCCTTACAAAACTATAATTTTACATAAATTATATTTAATAAATTTTAATTATTTTAAAAATTAGTATTAAAAATTAAAATAAAGTCGGATTTCCTAATCCAATCTACGATTAATGAGTACACACTTTATAATTACCATTTTTTGGTTTTTCCATCCAATATGTAAAATATATATCATGTATAAACAGATTAAACAAATAGATTTGTTATTTTTATTACTCCTTCCATTTAACTTTATTTGTCGTTTTCGGTTTTTACACAAAAATTAAGAAAATATTTAATTTTACATATTTTCAAACTAAAAACACCACTGCCTATACATCTAACCACATTTCAACCAATAAAAAAATAAAAAAAAAGTATATAAAATTAATAAATTATGCATCAAAATTATAAAAAATGACTCTTATTTTGAAACAAAATATTTTCTCTATAACGACATATAAATTGAAACGGAGGGAGTATGAACTAACAAACATATCAGTAGTTTTATCAACAAAGTAATCCCGCGTTTTCTAAGCGCGGATCAAATCTAGTAAACAATTTATAATAGTTTGACTAATCTCAAACCTAAGAACTAATAAATAAAATAATTTTCCAAACTAAATAGTCCATGTCGTGGTTAAGACTTAAGAGTAGGGCTGGGCAAAAAAACTGAACCCCGAAAATCCGAACCGAATCCGACCCGATAAAAAAGAATCTGAACCGGTCCAAACCTGAAATAAATACCGAATGGATCTTGTTTTATGTTATTTCGGATTATGGGTTTTACCCGAACTGAACCCGAAATTAAATGGATATCCGAAAGGACCCAAATTTTTAAAATTTCAAAAAAATTGTACCATATTCATTCTCAATTTCTAATATGTTTCCAAATCACATTAAGATATTATTGAGTACCTACAATAATTAGTTATTACATGAATGATTAACTTAAATACTTAGTCTAATATATACTTTTATTTAGTTGATACTAATGTTTATGTTAGGCATTACATTTGAAGTTTAAATTTGTTTTGAAGTTTAAACAACTTTGTTGTCTTTTAAGTTTTTAAATAGTATTTCTTACGTTTATAGATTTATTAGTTGTTAACTTTAATTTTTTATGTTTAATCATATATAATTTTCGTTCATACAAGACTTTGGTTTGTCATTAATCATGATATGTATAGTGTTGTCACGTATAATTCAAAGACAAATCTTATATAGTTGATAAGAGAGTTTCACAATATTATTTTGAAGGATAATAATATGGTTTGAAAAAGTTAAATACACAAATTTATTAAACGATTAAAAATATATTGAGTTTAATAGAGTATAAATTAGTATTTTTAGAACCGATAACCTGATTAGTATCTGAAACCGAAATTATTTTGGGTTCAACGGGATCTTGGACATGTTACTAAAACCGAACCGAACCCGAGATAACCGAACCGAATCCGACCCAAATTTTAATAATATCCGAATATGGCTGAAATTCATGAACCCAAAAACCTAAAACTCGAATAAACCCGAACATAAACGTTAATTTATTTGTTTAAATCTATTTTTAAATACACATAGATGATGCTGTATCTCTCTCACAATGAAGAACAGTCATTTTGTATGTAGTTAAGGGATGGTGTATCCAACAAAGCAAATAGGGCTTACAAGAAATATTTATCAGCACTGGGAAAATCCCACACTGTGGCACAAGGTAGAGGAAGAGAGACAACTGGCCTATTACAAAGTTAACATAACTTAAAAAAAATGGGGCGTTCCGAGAATTGAACTCGGGACCTCTCGCACCCTAAGCGAGAATCATACCACTAGACCAAACGCCCTGTGTTGAACGAAGTTAGACAATTTCTTGTTTAACTCTTAAGAAATAAGAAAATTTCCATATAAACCATGTGATGCGATGGTGATCTAATGGCGAGTGTGTTTCGGATTGCTAAATAACCTGAGTTCAAACACACTCTACTAAAATCCATTATGTAACTTATTGTTTATGGCTCATTTGAATACAAAGAAGTTTCATCCATGAACTGTTCAATTTCTTTGATGATTAGTTTGAGTCATTCCATACCCATGTTAATAAAACAGCATTTGTTATAAAGTGTTGAAGACTACCCCACGTGCCAAATTTTGATATACATTTGTTACGCAATAACTACACATGAGGGTAAAGTGCCACTTAGAGCATGCCGTTGGAGAATAGTTGGTCACTTCTTTTGTTCGTCTATAATTCTACACGTACATTATACATATGTCTTACTCAACAGAAAATCCAACATTCACTGGAACTACTCCGCCACAGGATCATCATTGTGCTGCCACTCCTTTTGCTTCTCTCTCTCTCTCTAGAAGTTTTTTTTGGTGAAGTGGTGTTAGAGAATGCATATGTGGCCATTTTTAAAGAGAAATGTTTCTATTTAATTTCCAAGTTATGTGAATCTAAACTTGGTGATAGAGAATTAAAAAAGAAACAAATGAAAGATGTTTTATTCCATATATGATGATTGATGAACAGAGAAAACAGTGAACACATAAGGAGTTTTATTATTAGACGTAAGTTGTAACTCTTCTCCTCTTAACTTTGTAGTCTTTAATTTCTTTCAGATATTGGGCATAGTGTTGAACGAAGTCTTTGTTCAAGTAGCTTTCACGAACACAACAGGGAATGGTTTGGAGCTTAAAACCAAACGCCGAACGCCATTTTTCTCCTTGAAGATCCCGACATTGATGCAGTCCTTACCCTTATGACAAAACACAATCTTGTAGCTTTTAAGAGAATCTCCAGTTTTCTTGATCTGGAAGGAAGTCTTGGACGAATCTTCATCAGTTTTTGGCTTAGGACCAGCCGCTATGAACCACGTCTTACTGTCCTTGTCGGAAGGAGCGACCCACCAGTAGTTTGACTGGGCACAGGTCGTAGCTTTAACATCCATCATGATTCTGAGGTCCTCTGACTCGGGAACGAACCCAACTCTAGAAATCCAGTTTGAGAATCTTACGGGAATGCCCATGTTAACTTCTAAATTTTCATGACCGATATAGAGGGGACATTGTTTGTCACCACGGGGGACTAGAGCCAGGCCGCCACCTGCAGCGCCGAAGATGCGAGGGATGACGTAGTAACTACCTCTGATCATGAAATGACCTTTGGAATCGAGAACTGGTCCGCCGGCTTTCGCAGTCGTGGCCAAAACAGCAGTTAAGGTAAGGAAGTAAAAAGGATTCATGGTTTTGGGTTTATTTAGTTGGTTTGAATGTTACTGTCTGAAGAAAATGTGAGTTCATGTGATCGGTATTTATACAGGAGCACACACCAGCTTTGTAGACGCTAAAGTACATTGAGATTTGAGTTGTATGCTCCACTTTCCTTACACGCGTTTTAATGTGTTTGCTAATGTTTTTAATAGGGAGATAGAATTTTGGACCGTTGGATAACGAATAAGATTATGCATGTTCACCATAACTCTCATTTTATAAGTTATTTATTTATGTCCTCAGACATCTTCAAGTGATCTTTCAGTCTTTTTGGTTGCATATGTTGTTTGTAACCTATCTAGCGGGCATCTCAAAGCTTGTATGCATATCAGATTGTCAAGAAATCATCCGCTGTCTTTCAAAGAGGTGGTCAATTGAAACAATGTTATTCGATCCATTATGTTGTTTCCTGATAAAATTGTTGTCTCGAGTTGTGTTTAGCTTAGCCTTTCATATAGCAAACTTGTTGGCTTGTTTCACCTTTTTATTTTGTAACACCTCCTCTCTTAATAGAGGTTGAAACTCGTAAATGAATGAATTATGGTGGTCAAAATGTTTTTTGAAAAAATATAGAATAAAACTGATTACAGAAATTAGCAAAATCCCATTCATCAAAACCATCGGTTGGGATAAAACTTTAAACACACATACACACATATGTGTTGACAAAAAAAAAAAATACACATGCACATTCACGAACTTTGCTCTAAATTTTGTTTACACAGCAGGACAATAAAACTAATTAAAGAAACGAGCAAAATCCTTAGCGGCTTAACTTTGTTGTTGGTTGGTTAATCTTCGTCTTTGACTTGTCACTGGCTGTGGCTTAGTCTTTAGCGGTTCAATTTCGTCTAGTCATGATGAGTGTGTTTGTGGTTGGTTTGTTCTTTTTTGTGAGTCGAGATTAACCTGATTGTGTGATTTGGTTTTATGCTCGTTTGAGGTCTTCAGTATAGTTGCTATAGCTCTCCTGGTGGTTATATGCTTCGTTTGGACTGTCGGTGTTCAATCATATCTGTTTTCTGGTACACGGTAGATGTATTTATTAAGCTAGATGAGCTTCCAACATAAAACCAATTGGTAATAAGTAGAGTGGTCCATCCATCTTATATACTACTAAGGATCCATTCCAATAACCGATGTGGGATCTTTGTCTCTAATACGCCTTCTCGAGAAGATGTTCTTAGGAGGCGTATTAGGGACAAAGATCTCACATCGGAAGTTGGAAGGGATTCTATCTAGTATATAAGATAGATGAGCCACTCCACTTATCACTAATTGGTTTTAGGTTGGAAGCCCATCTAGCTTAACATGGTATCAGAACCCACGATCTACGTAGTGCAACCTGATCCTTATCGATCCAGCCCAAAAGTAAGCCTATCGACCCTTGTCCGAACATTCCGAGATTGATGCCAAAAAGCCATCACCAATTGGTTTTAGGTTGGAAGCTCATCTACCTTAATAGTATTTAGCTAGTTCTGATGTGGAGTCTTAATTGCTTGGGTTTGGTCTAGAAGTCCCTCAAGTGATACATCAGAGGTTTTTGAACTCTTCTGTAATGATCCGCTCCCAAAGTATTTTTATTGTTGGATACGCAAGTTGTTGCACGAGATGGATTGTCCGATTACACAAGCAATGGTTGTTTATTGTGACAATATTAGTGCCGTCTACCTCTCTTCCAATCCAGTTAGCATCAAAGGACGAAGAATATCAAGATTGACATACATTTTGCTCAAGAGAAGGTTCAAAAGGGTGAAGTAAGAGTTATACATATACCATCAGATCTTCAACAGGCTGACATTTTTGTTGGAGTTTAAGTAGTCGTTGAGTCTTTCATTGTGTCTTAAGTTTGAATTAGTCTTTGGTTTTTTTGGGTCAGTAACTGACCGTGTTAAAAAAGTATGTGACGTGGGCTTGAACCGTGTCAAAAGGAATTGACACGTGGCGAATCCTTTCTCTTTTGTTGTTTTTTTTCCCGATCTTTTGGTTTTGAAACTTCTGCTAAGAAGTGTTTAAGACTGAGAGTGGGTTATTTGATGACCAATGCGATCCTCTGTTTTGTTTGACATAAGGTATAAACTCTTTGCGGAAACTACATTACAAGCATTGATCATTAACAATAACAGAAAGTCTAAAAGAATGTTTGAAAAAAATAACTTCTCATTGTGTGATCATGTGGTTAAAACAAAGTGGATATGAATGTGGTTACAAAACTTCGAACTAAACACTTATACATGTCAGCTTAAAATAAATGTATTTCGAGATAAACCAATGAGTCTTCTTCACTAGCTCAACTTTGAAGTATTAGGAGATCTCGGGTTTCCTCCAAACTTATCATGAAGTGTTGTCTTTTTTCAATTCTGTAGACAGGCGTTTCGATTGTGCTTGCCATTTTGCATTGTGGTCACAGCTATGTAAGGCCTCTAGACCACACACTAGTCTCTCCAGAGATAGTGTCCCGTTCTTCGACCTCTCCATAACTTACTCCACGATAACTAATTGAATTATCTATAGAGAATCAATTAAACTAGTCTTTCGTTGTCCTTAAGCTTTTCTCGGTAAAATAAAAACATTCAAGGTATAATAAACAACTTATGATTAATCCTCAAACTTAAGAACTAATAAATAAAATAATTTCCCAAACTTAATAGACCATGTCGTGGTTAAGAGACCAAAGTTTTAACATGAATGTTAATTTAATTATTTAATCTACTTTGGTAATACACATAGATGCTTACAAGTTACAAGTCACAATGAAGAACATTCATTGTGTATGTACAAGTCTATAAGGGATGGCGGATGGGTGTATCCAACAAAATAAGATGGTTTGGTATACCAGGAATATTTATCAGCAGGACTAGGCAAATCCCACCCTGGGCCAACACAAGATAAAAGACGAAAACTAGCCCATTACAAATTTTTATATAATAACAAAATATAAAAGGGGCGTTCCGAGAATTGAACTCGGGACCTCTCGCACCCTAAGCGAGAATCATACCACTAGACCAAACGCCCTTGGTTGAACAAACATAGAAACATTTATTATTTAAATTTAAACCTTATACATGATCTCCCGCATATACATTCCAAAAACACATTATACATTAACATTTTCACAGGCGCTTCTCTTCCCTCTCTTGCTCGAGCTTTTAGCCTTTGGTTTCTACGGGTAACCTCTTTCTCTCCCCCCCCAAAACTCTCTGTATATCTGAGAGAGAAAGAAATAAACAGATTCTACATACATACAGATAAAGAGATAGAGAGAGATCCAAACCAGAAGCAACCTTTCTCCGTATTCGTGTAAAAGATTCCGTGTCCCTTTTCTCCGGCAAAGCGGCGATCCACTCTCCTCTGTCTCTTCTATGTACGTTTTATCTTCTTCAGAAGGAACCTAGAAGTTGTCTCTTTCCTTTTTAAATAATGTGATCCGGTCTCTACACGGTTTCAAATATCGAAAAAACAGAGACATGTCTCTTGTTAGATAGATCTAGTTTCTGTCTGTTTACTAAGAATTTGAATTTGGTTTCTTCTCCAACTCTGATTGGTTTTAGGTTACAGTGAATCTTTGTTTTTGCGTTAATTCATATATTCCGGTGAGAAGATTAACAAAAAAGAGATGAAGAGGGTTAGAGATGAGGTTTACGTTGAACCTCATATAAGAGGAGGACATACTGTTTCATCTCGAGGAGAAACGTAAGTTACTTTGTCTTGTCTGAATCCTAAGTTACTTTATTTGTCCTTTTTTTAATTCAAATTCTGTTTTTTTTTTGGTATAAGATTTGAATTAAACTTTTATATGTTTGTGATGATGCAGAAATAGTAAGCCTTTAACGATGGGAGGGCTAACAACAGGTGATGCCTTGAGCTATCTTAAAGCTGTGAAAGATATGTTTCAAGACAAGAAAGACAAGTATGAC
The DNA here is from genome assembly GCA_932364175.1 of Eruca vesicaria subsp. sativa. Classification (NCBI taxonomy): domain Eukaryota; kingdom Viridiplantae; phylum Streptophyta; class Magnoliopsida; order Brassicales; family Brassicaceae; genus Eruca; species Eruca vesicaria. The sequence goes on along the minus strand of CAKOAT010786264.1, from coordinate 443,258 downwards.
ACTTTTCTTGAAGTCATGAAGGACTTTAAAGCTCAGAGGTATTAAATACCCTTCTTGTCTCTTCCATTTTTTTGGTATTTCTTGTCTAATGAGCTTAGTTTTATTGGTTGTCTTATGTTGGTGTTTTAGAGTTGATACTAATGGAGTTATAGCAAGAGTAAGAGAGTTGTTCAAGGGCTGTGACGACTTGCTTTTGGGGTTTAATACCTTCTTGCCCAAAGGGTACAAGATTACCCTTCCTGAGAAGAAGACAGTTGATTTCGGAGAAGCTATTGAATTTGTTAACAAGATCAAGGTATGTATCTAATGTTGTAAACATCATATACCAATTTAGTCATGGATTTAAACCAGTTCAACCTTTATTACTGCAGGCACGATTTGGGAGTGATGACCGTGCATATAAAAAGTTTCTAGACATCTTGAACATGTATAGAAAGCAAAGCAAGTCCATCTCTGATGTCTATCAAGAGGTGTGTGTACAGTTAATGTGGATATCTTTTTATTTGCTCTGCCTTTTCCGCCTCTGCATTTTTTTTCTGATTTTCATTTGTTGTACAGGTTACTCTGTTGTTTCAGGACCATGACGATCTGCTTGCGGAGTTTGCCCATTTCTTACCTGATACTTCAGGATCAGCTTCTGCTCATTCCCTTCTGTCCGGAAGGAACTCAGTACCTGCCATGCATCCAAGGAATTTTGAGAAGGTTTCTCTACATTCATCTAATCTAAAAGATTCTCATATCTTTGTTACTAGTGTTTCTAATGGCTGTCTGTGGTAGAAAGCCCATTCATGCTTAGTTTGGAAAGTATTAACATTCTTTCCCTAACTATACTTAAAATAACAAATTAAGAGCATGAAAAATTCTGTATAAAGCTAATGGTTGAGAGAAAATTTGTTAAACTCTATGGTCCAGAGTTTGAGTGAGATGTTAATATAGACTTTTTACCTGCCACAGAGAATAAAAATACGGAATGAGTATACAGAACACTCCGATCAACGAGAAGATGGTGACGAGAACCTTGTGGCTTGCTCTGCTGGTAATTCTCTAGGAAGTGAGTATTTTGAATCACCTTTAGCATTTTTTATTTATTTACTAAGGCCTGTCTCAGCGCCTCCTGAAAGCAAAATTACAAATATTTGTTTTCCATTTTTGAGTAATTTTTTTTGTATAAAAGGAAAAGTTATATGTATATATACTTGCTGAATCCCTTATCAATCAAGGTCAATGGGCAGGGTATCTGAAGGTTGAGGACAAAGAAGGTATTCAAGATTATGAAAATGGCAGTAAAGACAATGGCAGTCACAAAATTCTACTATCTACCAGCAACCATGTGGCCAGGGGTATTAATGAACTGGATCTTTCTGAGTGTGCACAATGTACTCCCAGTTATCGTCTCCTTCCAGATGATGTGAGCTCTTCTTAAACCTTAAAATTATTTTTGATTTACCAAGCTTCATTTCACTGCTCTGTGATTATATGTTTTGGTTTTTCCTGTGTAGTATCTTATTCAGATCCCAAGCTACAGAAATTCACTAGGTGAGAAGGTACTTAACGATCACTGGGTATCTGTCACATCGGGGAGTGAGGATTACTCATTCAAACACATGCGTAAAAACCAGTATGAAGAAAGCTTGTTTCGATGCGAGGATGATAGGTAAGACATATACTATATTCAGGAATCTTGTCTGAAAATTTTGTGGATATATAATGTCCTGATATTGTCTTAGGTTTGAGTTGGACATGTTATTGGAGTCTGTGAATGCAGCCATTAACCGTGTGGAAGCTCTTCTGGAGAAGATCAACAACAACACAATCTCTATAGAGACACCAATATGTATCAAAGAACACTTATCAGGCAAGTAGTTACTTAATCAAACCTGGTTGTGCTATATGTATGTATATTATTTTCTAACTAGGGCTAATGCATTTTTATGTGCTGATTTAATAGAGCTGAACCTGAGATGCATTGAGCGGTTGTACGGAGACTATGGGCTTGACGTCATGGATTTTCTGAAGAAGAATTCTCATATCGCCTTACCGGTGATACTAACTCGCCTGAAGCAGAAACAAGAAGAATGGGCTAGGTGTCGCTCTGATTTCAGGAAAGTATGGGCTGAAGTATATGCTAAGAATCATCACAAATCACTAGATCATCGAAGCTTCTATTTCAAGCAGCAGGACTCCAAGAATCTGAGCACAAAAGGTTAGTTTTATTTACAGTTTATCACTCTAAATATAAGTTCTTTTTGTTTATATGTCGTACTAAAATTAAGTTGAAGCATATACAAGTATGCTTTATATAAAGGCGTCATGATTGATGCAGAAAAGGTAATGAAAGGAAGAGAATGTCTTTGTATAACTTTAAATGAAAATTTTCGTCTGTTGTGTCCCAAATGCAGGTTTAGTGGCAGAAATAAAAGATATCAGCGACAGAAAGCAGAAACAAGATCCACTTCATGCCATTGCTGTCGGAACTAAACCATCTTTCACTCCAGATGTGGAGTTCAATTACACTGATACACAAGTTCATGCGGACCTATATCAACTAATCAAGTACTACTGTGAAGAGATATGTGCTACGGAACAGTCGGATAAAGTAATGAAGCTGTGGGTAACCTTTTTGGAGCCAATGTTTGGTGTTCCTTCTAGGTCTCAAACTGATGAGACTATGATAGATGTTGCAAAGTCCAATGACAAACAAGAGCAGCATGAGGGCGTGAAAGACAACACCTGTTACGGATCTCCTGTCTCAAACCCTAAACCGCTAACACCTCCAAAGACACCCAATAAAGAAAGTCCAACAATAGGAAGCTCCTTTGCGCAAGATAAACTGCATGCTGGTGCAGCAATAACTACTGAGGTAACTGAGAAAATTAATGATTACCTATTTCCTTAAGTACCAATTATATGCTTAAATAAGGCTTTCAAGAGTGACTAATCCAAAGTTTATTACATTATATATTATTACTATGAGAAAGAAAAAAAGTATTCCCGTAACATTTGTTTGTGGTTCTACAGGATAGCCAGCCTTCCAAGTTGGTGTCACCACTTAGAAAGGATTTGTTAATGGAGGGCGTAGAGAATCGTAGTAAGGTTGGTGATGTATCAGTGAGAGAGCATAAGGTTGAGCGAGAAGAGGGTGAATTATCTCCCACCGAAAGTTTTGAGCATGAAAACTCTGAGGTTTATAGAGACAATGGCGTCCAGTCTGTGCAGAAACTGCCAGACAATGTAAGAAGTAATACTTCCCCTGAAGATGATGGAGGTAAAACTAATCAAAAGTTACTAGAAGCCAACGAAAACGCCTCTAAAATTATTGCTTCAGGAAGCAAGTTTGGTGGCCAAGTTTCTTTAGATGAAGAGCATAAAGGAGCTATGAACTGTGGCCGGCTTGATAGTGTGGTTGAGAGCGAAAACGGGGCTGTAGGGATGGTTAAATCGAATGAGGGTGAAGATGGATCCCTTTTTACATTTTCAGAACGGTCACTGCAACCTGTAAAGCCCCTTGCAAAGCATGTTCCTGTGGCACTACAAGTCAGTGAAAGTAACTCCCCGAATGATTCTCGAGTTTTCTATGGGAATGACTCATTTTATGTCCTTTTTAGGCTTCATCAAGTAAGGACTACGAAACAAAACTTCTCAAGTTCCTTAAATGTCAATTAAGTTTAAACCGCTAACTCTGTTGTTTATTGTTCCAGATGTTGTACGAGAGAATACTATCTGCAAAGATACATTCAGAAAGGAAATGGAAAGCTCCAGATCCAGATAAAACATCTCCTGATTCTTATGCCAGGTGAGTAGAGGTACTTTTAAATTGAAACAATAGCTCTTTTCCTTACTTATAAATTTGAAGCATAGGTTCATGGATGCCCTCTATAATTTACTTGACGGCTCGAGTGATAATACAAAGTTTGAAGATGAATGCCGAGCTATTATTGGAGCACAATCATATATTCTCTTCACATTGGACAAGCTAGTTCAGAAGTTTGTCAAGCATGTAAGCTTTCTAGTTTCACCTGCAACTTGTTCCTGTCTTGACTCTGCTTCTTTTCTCCATCCTTTGCTTTGTTGTGTACTGATTATTGAAATGGCTTGGAAATGCTTCAGCTTCATGCAGTTTCAGCTGATGAGACAGACACCAAGCTACTGCAACTATACACATACGAGAACTACAGAAAACAGGGAAGATTCTTTGATATAGTGTACCATGAGAATGCCAGAGCCCTTCTCCATGAACAAAACATATACCGGATTGAATATGTATGTTCTCTTCTGATATTTGGCCACACCTTGTGTACATTGTCTCACGTGTTAATGTATCCTTGCAAATATTATATGCAGTCATCTGCACAAGGCCGTCTCGGGATTCAACTTATGAAGAGCGGGAATGATCATCCTGAAGTTACAGCTGTAACAGTGGAACCAGGTTTTGCAAATTATCTGCAGAATGACTTTCTTTCGCTTGTACCTGATGAAGACAAGCCTGGTCTATTTCTGAAAAGGTGGTTATAACAGCATAAATTTGTGTCTTCAATTGTGCAAGTGTATTTAGTAATCATATTATTGTATACTCTCTTCAGGAACAAGGTGAAAATGAGCGGTCCAGATGAATCTTCAGGGATGTCGCATGCAATGGAAGGATTAAAAATTATCAACGAGGTTGAATGTAAGATGGCTTGCAGTTCTTCCAAGGTAATTTACATTGTATCTTGTGAATCTATCATAGTTATAAACTTTCTGTTTTTTTTTTCCTTTAATGTGAATAATGAGAATTTCAAAATTGTTATTAGGTCAAGTATGAACCAAACACAGCAGATCTTCTGTATAGAAGCAAGCAGAAGAAACCAAAACTGAATCAAAATGGGCTTGACAATGATAAAACTCCTGGTAGCAGTGAAATCTCTAGAAAGACCAGAATATCACGTTTTCACACAAGTCTTAACCGTAGACTTGTTGCCTTGCCTTAATAACACGGCTTCTAGCACGTAAGCAACCTTCATCTTGCTTTACTCACTGCAGATTATATCAACCTGGTCGCTCACTATTGCAAATTTTCAGTAATCTCTAATTTGAGATAAAAGTTAATAGATTTGGGCTTGTATGTTATTTTATAGGTATGAAAGTTCTTGCCAGAGATATGCAAGCATCAATTAGTGGGACTAGAGACCAAACTGTCATTTGACAAGCTTCTTGCATCATTTTGACACACAGAGAGTCACATGAGAACCGTTTATTCTCCTAAATTGCGTCTGGAGCCGCCAGTTTTGGTGTATAGTGTTAGATTAAATATAATACCAGACGATGCTAATGTCGGATTTTTTTTTTTTTAATTCGTTCCATTCAAACAAATGTTGGATGTTCCTTCTAATGTTATGTTTCTCTTTCAATAAATCTTCTCATATTTTCGTCATCTATTATTGTTTGTAGTCATTCATCGCAGTTTCAGCTGCAAAACTGGTACTCTACCTATAGTAAGAATGTTGGTTCAATTTGGATAACTAGCACTTTGCCAAAATCAAGTCCAAAGATAAACATCAAAATAAAACATGACTAATCCGTGGCTTTTCAATCTTAGCCGTGACTAGTCCGTGGGTGTAGATAATTTTTTTACTTGTATATGGACCATTATACATAATGTTTGAAGGCCAAGGAATACGAAACCTCTATTGTGGCTTGTAGACTATGTACGAATCTTCTCACAAAATCCAGCCTTCTGACTATCTTGAACATGCAGTAAAACTTAGCATCCACTGAAGAAAAATCTGTACAACTCTTTTTTTTTGTATATTCCAAATAATGGCACATCATTCAGAAACGAAATCATATTCTGAAGCTGATATATATTCATCCAGCTCAACACACCGACTGGCGTCAGTGTGAATTATTAGCTTTCGCATTATAAATATCACTTGCAAATACTTACATTTTTTAATGATAGTCAATGTTTTATCGCATGTTCTACTTAGAAAACCAAATCAAAAAGTTGTATATGTGCCGTACGTTAAGGGGACAAAACAGAAATCAAGTTGGAAGAAGATAAAGATTTGAATAATGAGTACAAGTTTAGTACGCCAAACGTGAGGGATATCTTTGAGCTGATTCTGTTGTCTACAATGATTATTCATCTTGATACATTGCATTTGCATCTTAATTTAAAAATCAGTGCCTCTTCCGAAGTTCCAATGGGCAAATGTAAGGGTCTCGTTAATTAATTAACTAGTACTGTACCATCTTTGGAGTATCCGATCTGATCCTGCATTCTAAAGTAAGTTCAATCTATACTATTAAAAGAGAAGGAGTCTAAATAAATATACTTAAGAAAGTTGTTTGGACTCTTTCATTATACTAACATTTTTTTTATCTTTCCTTATATTTCTCTAACAATATTGTACAATAACATTATATCATATAACTTACCTTATATTTCTCTAACAATAAATTAGTCAATATTCTTATTTATTATACATTACTCTTATCGGTCAATATTTTTATTTCTCCACAAAACATTATTATAACCTTATACCATATAATTT
>CAKOAT010786264.1:423709-435242 GCA_932364175.1 Eruca vesicaria subsp. sativa | reverse complement strand
ATTTCCAGATATGTAGCGGGTAGGCTTGGATAGTTAGGACTCAAAATACCAATAAACCCGAAAAATATTTGAAAAATACTTCAAACCATAAATAAATACTCAAAATATATTCAAATATCTGAAAACCTTGAATTTTACCTAATCTGACTCGAAAAACAAAATATACCCAAAAATTTGATTTGAATATCCAAAAAAAAAATAAAATATATATATATATATATATGTATATATATATTTTAGAACCCGAAACCTAAAACTGTAACTAAAACTTAAAAGAATATACATCATACCAAAAACATATATGAAATATCCAAACATATATAATAAAAAAAAAATATTGAGTGCTTTTATGTACCCGATCGGGTCTCGGTTATGATCCATACTAGAATCGATTCCTGCGGGTCTTTAAAGATAGTAAGTACTTTATCATGGATCCTAGCCGAACCTATATTTTCGGGTCGGTTTGGTCGTGTTTTTCGATCCGGATAAAATGTCAAGACCTAGAGAGAGTTACATTAAAAACTTACATATAAAATCTCAAATAAACTAATTAAATTACATAATTTTTCAAAAAAATCTATTTTATATCTTAAGATTTGTAGCCTAATAATGTACATCCTTTCTAAAATACTAAATCATATCAAAATTTGTTTATAATCTAACAAAAACCCGCGCTTTTGAAGCGCGGGTCAAAATCTAGTATACATTAATATACTTTCGCTCTATAAGTAGATTTTCTGGTCGTGGTGCCAATCAAGAAATAAGTACGTGTGATTAGGACCTATAATGATTAATCAATGTTTATTATTACAGGTTAGATATGATCATATGAATCCCAATGATAAAATCTTTAATTAGTTACTTGGACAATGCACTTGTTGTCTCATGATTTTTTTCAAAAATTTCATCCCAGTTGACAAATTTAAATAATTCTATAACCTAACAATCTGGATTAATAACTAAATGATGTTTTATTTACAGTTATAATTTGAACAGATAGTAAAGTTTCCTTTTCCATATATGAAACCAATAAAATTAAATAGATGTTCTTTTAGGGACAAATTTTCTAAATACTACAAAAATATTTTTATCACAAAATAATACTCAATGCAGAAAATGACCAAAATAATATTCATTAAATACAAAAAATTAACATACCTTTTATGAATAATATATTTAGCATAAATATCTTTATAGTATTAAGACATATGTTTTAAAAAATAAAAAATTACCTTAAGCCTTAAATTATATACCTTAAACTTTAATTTCTAAATCACATCCTCATTATCTTGTTTATAATTCTTAAACTATTAACTATGGAATATATGTGTCTTTCTATTTTTTAACTAAACCTATTTATATAATCTTTTTCCAGTATGTATTGTCTATTTTTTGACACGGATAATAAAATAATAACTATAAAAATTATAGAGAAAATGCATGAATTACCATAGATTAGATACTAATTTTCAAAAATATTTCTAATAAAAAATTATTTAACTATTAGGTTTGTTAGTGATTATTATTTAAAGTTTAATATTTATAAGGTGTGATTGAGTTTAAATTTTTATATAAATAATTATTAAATATTTATAAATGATTTAGAATAAAAAATAAAATAAATGATTTAGAATAAAAAATAAAAAAATAAAAAAAATGATTTAGAATGATTAGTTTAGTTTTAAACACCACAAATTTACGTTTCTTATGAAAGTAATCATCTTTCTAGAATAAACTTGAAAAATAGTATCAAATTCGTAGTAAAATTAGAATTTCTACAAAAGGGTGTCACTTTATGCTCCAGTTTTTAGATGATTAATGAAAAATGAAAAGTATCCCCATGTCCCTACATCATTGAATCTACTACAATCGAATAAACACGTTAGATAATCGCTGGCACTTTAACTAATGAATCAAAAATCAGCTGTCAAAATCTTATTTAGTAATTGAACTCTTATTTCTTTTTTTTGGCAGCAATTGAACTCTTATTTGATTAACGTAATATATAGTATGTAACTAAATACAAGAAAATGAAAAAAAAAAAAAAAATTCGTACAAAAGTAAAGAGGCCCCACATCGATCGATATAAAAGAGAGATCTATAAATCTGACGGCGTGAAGTCAACGTGCGGTCAATAAACCCGTCAAAAGTAAAACAAGTTAACGGAGATAGTCATCACACAGATCTCTCTAGTCTAATCCAGGACTCCTCATCTCCAACTGCTGTACCGGTGAATCCACCGGCGAAACTGAAATCTCCGGCGACAGAGGCGAAGAAGATTCCACGGAAGACGAAGATTCCAATGAGGTGGTAGATGACAACGGCTGAGGCGGAGGAGGAGTAACTATTTCCAAAGAAGAGAAACGGCTGAGATCTTCAGGAAGCTTCTGTTTGTTTCCGTCGGAGACTTTAACGTCTCTCGTTAAGTAAGTCCTCAGGCGTTTCACGTCGGCAAGTTTCACAGGTTTCAGTAAGAAGTCCTCAGCACCTTCTTCAAGGCATCTGCAGATTATTATTTTTTAGTTTAAATTTAATATTAATATGAAATTTGATTAAAACTAGAGATTCACCTGTCGATTCGAGTGAGAACGTTCTCGGAGGACATAATCACAACCGGAACTTCTCGGAAACTAGTCGACTCCTGTTTCAGAAAAAAATCCACATTTTTCAAAAGGCTTATAACTATTTTCAGGGTTCCACCAAAAAAAAAAAAAACTATTTCATGGAGGGAAAATAATTCAAACCTTAATCTTCTTGAGAAGCTCGTATCCAGTCATTCCAGGCATACAGTAATCAGTTATGATCAAATCAACCTTCAATCTCTGAAATATTCAAAATCAAATTAATGAAAAATCTCAAAAGCTCTTCCAAAGTTAAAACTGATTCCAAAGCTTAAGCAAAAAAAAAAAAATGTTAAAACAGATTCTTATGAGAGATTACATCGAATTCAACTGAGGATTTATCATCGTCCAACCCTAAGAACTCCAGAGCACGCCATCCACTATCCACCGCCGTGACTGCATTTGAATCACCGTACATAATTTTATTTATTTATTTATTTTTGAAATGAAGAAGAAGAAAACAAACAAAACCTTTGCAAGAAGTAATACGAAGCAATCTTTCGATGACGATACGGTCGACGAGGCTGTCATCAACGGCTAGAACGTGAACTTGGTCAGAATCCAGCGGAGGAGATTCGAGTTCTCCGATTCCTATTCCGATCATCTCTGACCTACGTAGACAGGAAACGCCACCGTCTAGAGGCATAGCTCTGTGTCCCTGTGAGGAAAGAGAGAAGAGAGAAAGTGCCAACTCTGTTCTTTTGCTTTCTTCTCCTTCACTTCCTTTTTATAAGCTTTTCAAAATCAAATCTTTATTGCTGTCCTTTTCTTACTTTAATGAATAAATAAATCTTTTACAACAAAAAGAATAAATAAATAAAGACATTCTTCCGATTGAATATATAAATAAACGAGATTTAGTAACAGTGTGATGTAAAAACATGTGTTTTTCTTTGATTCTTACATTTACATACATTGTTGAGAAAATATACTACTTGTTTTTTTAACAATTGGTGGTGGACCTAAGGCCACCTCTCATGAATTAAAAATAAAAATAAAATAAAAAACAGAGAGATTCGAATCTATGATACAATTCAAATTCTTCTTGAAGTTGCAGCTGCTAAAGGTTTGAAACTCTATCAAATAGACATCCGCAACGTTATTCTACATGGTGATCATAAGAAAATATTTTATATGAAACATCCATGAAGTTTTCAACTCTTGGATTTATCTATTGTATGTAAGTTATGCCAAGCACCTAGTTGATGGTTCTCAAAGCTTTCCATTGCATTCTTTACTGCAGATTTATCCAATGCTGCAAATAATGACTACTCTTTGAGTCTTTGTTCACTTGGGTTTGTGACCATGTTCATATTCTTATATATGTTAATGATTTCGTGAGCACGATTATTATCTAGTTCAAAGACTTCTCCACACATGTTTCCGCATAAAAATATTAGGTATTTTGAAATATTTTTGGCACTGAAGTAGCTCGTGGGCCAGTTTGCATATATGACAGAAGTACTGTATTTGTATTATTTTTGAGTGTGGTGTTAGTGGTGCATGACCCTTTGGTACCAATTGAACAAAACCATCATGTTGCAGTTGCATCCGATAAGGGCCCATTTTACATGCATCCGACGAGGCACGTACATCTCATTGGTGGCCATAATTATCTTGCCCTCACTCGTCCCAGATTGAGTTACAATATCCTCGCTCAGGTCATGCGTGTACTTCAACAAATGCATGGGACGCTGCAATGTTTGTAGTACATTACTTACAAATGTCCTGATTGAGTTTTATGTGACTCTGATTGAGTTTTATGTCCATGTACTCCGACAATGCTTCTATGGAAAACAAAGATCCAGACAAAATTTATCTTTCATCCACATAAGCACAATATAGATCCATGACGCTTGCAGTCATGAGCTTCTATGGATTAAAAGTCCTCTTGAATCACTTGGTATTAATCATGATACTCCAAGGGGAAAAACTCGTGGGGATTGGTTTGATTGGTTTTCCTTTCTCTTGCATATATAGAGAGACCTATATAGAGAGAATATATAGAGAGAGACCTATTAAAACCTTGTGGGGATTGGTTTGATTGGTTTTTCTTTCTCTTACATATATAGAGAGACCTATATAGAGAGAAATATATAGAGAGACCTCTTAAAACCTTGTGGGGGTTTAACATTTTACCAAAAAAAAAGAAAAAAAAAACCTTGTGGTGTTGATGGATCTTGCAAAAGAATAATATAATATAGGGAGAATTTGCCAAATGACTAAAATCTCAACTATAATTAAGAGAATGACATTGATTTTGACTTAATTTAGAAAGTAACATTTACCATCAAACTTGTCCGGTTATACCTTTTCTCCGAATAAGTTACAGGTGACAAAAGATGAGGTGATGACATTGACACCAACTTATCTGGCCCATAATTTATGTTTCTTGTTCATAACTTGCAAAAGAAAAGCGGGCCACGTCAATTTAATTTTTACCACATACGAAGTTATTGATTTCAGTGACCAAAAATTGAATACCTTCTACTATATTGTATATTCCATTCAATTACATCAGTCATTCTATTTTAATAAAACAGAAGAAGACAAAAAAAAATGAATTGCGTGAAATCACTAATGCTGAGCAGATGCATATGCACATAGTGTTATTCCATATCACCGAAGTAGTATAAGATTATAATTCCACCTACAACCACTATATATTAAACATATCTCAGTCTCCATTCCTAGATATGAAACCTTATTTCAATCTCATCCCAACCCCTAATAATTAAACCCTAAACTTCAATCAGTAAACGCTAAACCTAAATATAAACCCTAAAATTCAAATAAAATGAAATAAAATAAATAACATATTACATATTAATGAATTTATGAAATTTCTATGTATGTATGGAATAAGTTAATGATGACCAAAGCCTCCTCATCATCTAAATACTAAACCCTAAACTCTAATCACTAAACACTAATCCAAATATAAACTCTAAACCCAAATATAAACGCTAAACCCAAATAGAATGAAACAAAATAAATAACATAGTACATATTGGTGAAATTATGAAATATCTATGATTGTATGGAAGAAGTTAATGCTGATACTGCCTCACTTTCCAAATATAAACCCCAAACCAATCACTAAATCCAAACCCTAAACACAAATATAAACCCAAAATATAAATAAAAAAATGTGAAAATAGCACATAATATTTTGTAATATTAGACTATACTATATAACTAGAAATTATAGAATAGACTTACGAATTATAAATTGGTAAGAATGATTTTCCAGTAAAGACAGTGGTGATGATGAAATTATGGTACATTTCTGTTCTATATTTTTCTACTGCATATAGTCTAGTTGATTAACAGTTATATAACTTAACGGCATCCATGTTTCACATCTACTGACCATATATATAGATATCCGAGTATTTTATTCTATATTTTCAAAGTAGGATTCCAATAACACTAACCAATTTTAAATACTAAACTCTAAATCTTAATCACTAAACCCTAAACCTAAGTATAGACCATAAGCCCAAATACTAAATCCTAATCATTAAACCCTAAATCCAAGTATAAACCATAAACCCAAATATAATGAAACAAAATACATAGTATAATACATATTGATGAACAAAATAGAACACGCTTTATTAATCGTCAAATGGAACAATACATTAAAGGGTCATTAAACCCAAACTTCAACCCATACCTTCAAAATATATACTAAACTCTAAATCCTAATCACTAAACCATAAACCCACAAAATAGATCATAAACCCAAATATAATGAAACAATATACATAGTATAGTACATATTAGTAAATAAAATAGAACAATCGTTATTAATCGTCAAATGGAACGACACATGATGGAGTCACTAAACCTAAATTTAAACCCAAACTTCAACCCCCACTTTCCAAATAAATACTAAACGCTAAATCCTACCCTAAACCCAATAATAGACCCTAAATCCAAATAGAATGGAACAAACACATAGTATAATACATATTGGTGAATAAGAACATTCTTTATTAATCGCCAAATGGAACAATATGTGATAAAATATTGTTTTACATTTCTATTGCATACATATATAATATAATAGAACACGATTTAACATAAACTGATCTTCTCCAAAGAATAGTATAGCCCGCAAGTAGTACTCCAACCCCACCATACTTACTAAATCTAAACTCTAATTATGATTTATAAACCCAAATATAATTTGTATAATGTGTTGCAAATTTCTATTTATGTACTATATATAGTATAGAACCTCTATAAACAGAATAGACGGGTCAGTTTACTCCATTTTGGTTCTTATAATGCTTAAATACTAAAACACAAGACAAATTCATAATTACTAAATCTAAATCATGTTCATTGATCTATAAACTCAAACATAATTTATAAATTTTAGATATTACAACAGCATATGAAACGTAAACATAAGTTAAATAGATCTATACTATACTATACTATACTATTTCTGATATTAGTCAGTCCCCATTGTTATTTAACCAAACCAAAATTCATTTTATGTTAAGTGGAATATACTTCAGCCATATGTAGAATAGATATTGAATACTATATAAAATACTAGATATGGAATAGAAACAAAATATATGAAATTAATCTGTAACTGAGAGTAATTGTCAGATTATTAAATACAACAAAATTGTATGTTTATAGGTTACGAGAATAGTTATGTTTAAGCACACACAGTCCAATAAGAAACAAATAACAATATACAAAGCGTAGACGCAGACATGGGTTAGTTTTCCGCGGTCGGAGACCCACCTTATACAAATCCAGAGTTGTAATATCATAGTTATGCTGCTGCACGGACATGGTCTTCAATTATAGCAAAACCAGTCAACTACTTCTCCGACGCGTGCAACTTTAAGAGGATAAGGGTCACAACCGCCTGAGTATCGTACAAACATTTCATTAAAGTGAGTATTATATAAAGCAGAGACATCTTTATGAAGACAGAAAGTGGAGAGCGGACTATACTTGGGTGTTCAACAAGGAAAGATATATCTATTCGGGATATGGGCATGTTAAAGTGGGAAGAATAAAAAAGTGAGAGTGAAATATATTGTAAACATGCCTATGTTGGTTATACAAATAAAGCATACTATATACTAAATAGAATGGAACAATGGGAGTGCAATAGATTGTGAACTAGCCAATACTGGTATACAAATTAAATAGTATACTATATGCTAAATAGAATGGAACGCTTGTTCGTGCAAAGTATAGTGAAACAGAAGTGGGAAATGGATAGCACAAATTACTAGAATGGAATAGAAATAACCAATATCCACATTAAGTAGCAAAAAGTTTATATTACCGCAAGAATAGACTTGCTACGAAGAACAATAGAGAATAAATCACATGGAATAATGAAATAAACGGAATAGCTAAGTGCACAATCATGTATATTATGTACATCAAGCATAAGTAGAATAGTTAGGTCTAATATAATGGGAATCTACATTTGTGCAACACTAATTGTAACATCCCTCTCTATCAAATAAGAACACACAACTTCTAATAGAATAGAAATTAAATAAGATTGGATAGAGTAGAAAGTAAATGTGCCTACTTCCTAAACACTAAACCCACTATCGCCCATCATCCATCAACTTCCCCTTTATAACCGGATAGGAAACAAAAAGCAGAGCCGGTAAGACCGTCGGAACACTCAGATCAGAAAAACTAATTAATTTATTCCAAAAACTATACATACCTATACTTTAAATCAAACATCCCATTCGTGTTCGTCGAGTGTTTCCCATTACAAGTGAAAGACCATAAGAGTAAATCGGAACTTACAACGGCTGTAAGTCGTGTCGCCGGCTAATTCAATTTCGGATTCCGCGAAGGTTAATAACCGTCTAATGAAGCACGGTTGAAAGAGCGATGTCGTTCAGAAATCAAAACTAGGAACATAGGTGCTGGAAAGGCGATGACCATAAACTAGAAGAGACAATTCAATTTCACGAGGAAGAAGGTAAAATAGCTTTTTAGAAAGTGTGATTGACAAACGGACACAAATAACTTTTTTACAAAGAAAAATAATTATTTTTATTTTTCTTTCTTGCAGGTTTCTCCGGTAACTTTCGAGGACAATATAGCAATCTATATATAATAGCAAACTGAAAGTGACATCAGCATTTTTTTATAGGAAAAAAAAAATTCAATCCAATGGTCATAATTAACTTGATTTTAAGATCTAATGAACCAAAAAAAACATTTTCATATGATTGATGATGTCATCAAATATTTGACAACTCTTCATTGAAAAGGCATATATTTCATTTTAATAACCACAATCATATTTGTCTTACTTTTTCATAAGTTTAAATATTAATATTGATTTTTTAGAAGATAATATTTATATGTGTCGTGACCGAAGAGGTATGAACGTATCGTGATTCAAGAGGTACGAACATGTCGTGACCCAAGAGGTATGAATGTGTCGTAACCCAAGAGGTACAAATGTTTCATGAACCAAGAGGTACGAACGTGTCGTGACCCAAGAGGTGCGAACGTATCGAAACCGAAATGGTGCGAACGTGGCAGGACCGAAAGGGTGCGAATGTATCGGGACCGAAAGAGTGCGAACGTGTCGGTACCGAAAGGGTGCGAACGTGTCGGGACCAAAAGGGTGNGACCCAAGAGGTGCGAACGTATCGAAACCGAAATGGTGCGAACGTGGCAGGACCGAAAGGGTGCGAATGTATCGGGACCGAAAGAGTGCGAACGTGTCGGTACCGAAAGGGTGCGAACGTGTCGGGACCAAAAGGGTGCGAACGTGTCGGGACCAAAAGGGTGCGAACGTGTCGGGACCGAAAGGGTGCGAACGTGTCGAGACCAAAAGGGTGCGAACGTATCGGGACCGAAAGGGTGCGAACGGTTCGGGACCGAAAGGGTGCGATTGGTTCGGGCCCGAAATGGTGCGAACGGTTCGAGATCGAAAGGGTGCGAACGGTTCGGCACCGAAAGGGTGCGAACGGTTCGGCACCGAAAGGGTGCGAACGGTTCGGCACCGAAAGGGTGCGAACGGTTGGGGCACCGAAAGGGTGCGAACGGTTCGGCACCGAAAGGGTGCGAGTGGTTCAGGATCGAAAAGGTGCGAACGGTTCGGCACCGAAAGGGTGCGAGTAGTTCAGGATCGAAAAGGTGTGAATGTAACGTCACCGAAAGGGTGCAAATGGAACGTCACCGAAAGGGTGCGAATGTAACATCACCAAAATGGTGAGAATGTAACGTCATCAAAAAGGTGTGAATATAACATCACCGAAAGGGTGCGAACATAATGTTACCAAAAGTGAACGAACATAATATCATTGATACTTATGGATGCAAGTCATTAGAGTTAAGGCCGAGCCATCATGAGTGGTAAACATATTGTTCATGGTCGGTTGCTATGGACTATGATCCATGATATGGATCGATGGCTCAAAAAGAAGTGTATATGAAACAGCCTTAAAGTTTTATTGTACCTTGTAATAAGTAGAAAAATATATACATTCATATGTATGGTAATGAAAGCACATAGACACTAATATCAATTTTTTTTTTTTGAAAAATGGAAAGGCATGACTCCTGATGATAAATACTACACACCTATAGAAATGAATATACAATCCAAGGTGTATTGTGTAAACAAATTATGGAACCACTTTATAAAGTTTGTATGCCAAATTTAAATGCAAACCTTTTTTAAAATTAAATATAAAAATAATCAGAGAATGTTAATTATTTATTTGTTTCCTTAAAAAACACTTTTAAGGGTATTTAACAAATCATAAAATATATTTTTCAAAAATACTTCACATTTCATTTTATTTGGCATTCGCAACCTTTCACATTAATTGAGATTTTTATTAAGATACACAACTTTTTATTTTATTTGGCATCACAATCTTTAGAATTAATTGAGATTTTTGTTAAGATACAGAGCCTTTCATTTTATTTATTAAGAAACACAACTTTTCATTTTATTTTTTTAAAGAAGCACAACTTTCCATTTTATTTTGCCTTTACAATATTTCATATTAATTGGCATTTTTATTAAGATACACAACTTTAGAATTAATTGGTATTTTTATTAAGACACACAACCTTTCATTTTATTTATAAAGTGACACAGCTTTTCATTTTATTTTATTAAGAGACACAACCTTTCATTTTATTTATTAAGAGAAACAACTTTCATTTTTTATTTTACATTTACAACATTTCACATTAATTGATATTTTTATTAAGAGTCACAAGCTTTCATCTTGATTGACATTCACTTTCATCTTCTTTGACATTCACAACTTTTAGAATTAATTGGGATTTTTTATCAAGGTACACAATTTTTATTTTATTTGACATTTACAACCTTTAGAATTAGTTGTGATTTTTATTAAGAGACAACCTCTAATTTTATTTATTAAGAAACACAATCTTTCAGTTATTTCTTTAAAGAGACACAACTTTTCATTTTATTTTGTATTTTCAACCTTTCACACTAATAGAAATTTTTATTAAGAGTCTCAGTTTTTTTTATTTGGCATTCACAGACTTTTAAATTAATCAAGATTGTTATAATTAGTAGATTTTTATTATGAGAAGATACAACTCTTATAACTATTTTAAATATTTTAAAATTATTTTTTTCTGAGACACAATTGTTTTTATAATGAAAAGATGCAACTTTTAAACTAATATATTTCATTTTTATTGAAGAGATATAACCTTTCAAAAATTGTTATTATGAGAAGACACAATTCTTACAACCTCTTTTAAATATTTTTATAATATTTTTTATGAGACACAAACTTTTTTTATAATGAAAAGATAGAATTTTTAAAATAGTAGAAATTATTTTATAAAAAGACACAATTCTATTTATAATAAAAAGATGCAACTTTTAAACTAAT
>CAKOAT010786264.1:260484-423432 GCA_932364175.1 Eruca vesicaria subsp. sativa | reverse complement strand
TTTTATGAAACTAGACAATTCTATTTATAACAAAAAGATGCAAGTTTTAAACTAATATAATTCGGTTCTTATGAAAAGATACAACCTTTCAACAATTTTTTTTTTATAAAAAATACACAATTATTTTTATAATGAAAGATGCAACTTTTAAACTAATATATTTCAGTTTATTATGAAAAGATACAATTTTTCAACCATTGTTTTGTTTTTCATGCAATTGTCCTAAGAAATGTTTTTTAGACATACGATATTTATGGCATTAACATATTTTTTTTCAAACAACACATCTTTTTACATGAAAGAGTCATACTTTTTCATATTTGAAGGATTACAATCTTTGGTTATAATTGTTTTTTTTTTCTTCTATTGGTCTTAATATTTTTTTATACTTAAATTAAAATTGCTATGAGCAGTTATTTTTTTTCAAACAACACACCTCTTTAATTTGAAGAGTCATACTTTTCCCTAATTCTTGATTTTATAAATGTTTTTTGAAGAGTTTCAGTCTCGTGGTTGTAATTATTATGGTTCTATCTAATGGTCCTGAAAATGTATTTGGTTGAACTTTTTTTTCCTCGCAACTCTTGAAAATATTCATTTTAAAACAAAACACAACTCTTGATAATCTATCAATGTACCTTTTCAGATTACTATAAATAGAATGTTTTACAGATGCAATTTTTAAGAAGATTTATGTGTTTTTTTTTCTAATATAGGTATGATTCTTAGTACTCTTGAATATAATGTTTGATTCATTATATAGTTTTAAACGATCTTTAAAAATTTAATGTGGTGTCTGCAAAAATAATTTAATAGGTTTAGTTTAAGCGAAATTAAACTACCATATCCAAACCAATCTGGCTGTAAGAAAACAACCTATTTTTTTTGTAATCTCTTATTCTTCTTCTGATAAAGTCCATTTTTTTTGTTTTTCTAACCCAGTTTGTATGGAGGTACTGAGCGTCATAGATTTAAAAATGTCGTTCTTTGCATGTTAATTACAGTGTATTAAAAGATATTATATTATTTAGTTAAAAGGTTTAAACTGTTCCGTCATTTCAACAAATTTAAAAGTTTGTCTTCTCATATATAAAAAGATAAAAGAAAATGACTGCGACTTTAATATTAAAGTTTACTTAATATTGTTATGCTAAACACATAACATTTAAATTTATACATTTTCAAACACATATTATACTTTCACTCTTCTATTATATAAGATTATTTTTTAAGTATTGATTTTCGTACAAAANTAAAGTTTACTTAATATTGTTATGCTAAACACATAACATTTAAATTTATACATTTTCAAACACATATTATACTTTCACTCTTCTATTATATAAGATTATTTTTTAAGTATTGATTTTCGTACAAAATAATTAGTTTATTAAATGATTCAAAATGATTGACTAACAAATATAAATTATATAAAAATTACTTTAAAAAAAAACATCTTTTCTCCCGCGCGTTTACGCGCGGGGTGGTTTCCTAGTATTATATAACAGAGGACATGTGTATCGGTGAGATAGGTTTTTTTTGTTATTGAGCTAATTATAATTTTTTTTAAGGCTATACCGCCCAATTTCCCTATAATATAAACGGGATTGGAATCTCGGAAGGAAGTGTAGGCACATGCATATTTTATGATAATAACTTTTTACTAGATTTTGACCCGCGCAACCGCGCGGTGTTTGTTTTCGTTTATAGTTAGATGTATGAACATTTTGTTTTCACTTATAAATTGATATATATTATACTAATCACATATTTACGATATGTATAGTAAATGTTTTTCAAACATAATAATATTATATAATACATGTTTTAATCAAATAGATTGTTTCAATTTTTCTATATTATACATGTTTTTCAAACATGTGTTTGTTTTTTCTTCTATATTTTATTGTTTGTTAGATTAGTATTTCATTTTTAGATAAAGTAATATAAATAGAGTTTGATTAAATATTAGTATACTTTAATTTGCAAAGATAATATAAACTTCAAAATTTATTTTGCTAAAAACTATACTTATAGCTTCACAAATTAATATTATAAAGAATTTTATTAAAAAGGAATTTTTAAACAATTTTTTTTAAAATAATATAATTTTTAAAATTTACATCGAAATAAATTTATCTAGTATATATAGCGTATAAATTTTGTTAGTGATATAAATATTCCATATTACGAATCTGTGATTTTTGTTAATATATTGTCGATGCATTTAACTATTATTGACATATATACTTATAAATAATAGAAGATTTCTAAACTTATATATATTGACATATTTTGCGTGACTAAATTGGAAGGTGTGGGGGTAATTACCAAAACCAAATTGTTAAGCGTATCTTTGTTATTATAGATATGATTTTTCATAAGATATAATAATGATAAGATTATTAGAAGGTTAATGTAACATGATTTTCTAGTAATAGTTATTTTTTGAAATATCACATAGCCGCCTGTGTTTTTAGTTTTTCTTCTATTTCTTTCTTTTTATTGTTTTTTTTTATTTTGATCAGAACATCATCATCGATGTCTGTATCTTCTTCTACCTTGGTGCTGGGGGGAAATACCTATACAAGGGTTGCCTTCACCAATCCAATCTTTTTAAAAGTGGGATCATGTAAACATATTATAATATCTCACTTTCAGCTTTTGAAGTCGTCTGTATTAGTGATCTGAGGTGTAGGGCTTGGTTCACTTGCATGGTTGTATCATGAAGCTTGTGGTGTTCGTATGGTTTCAGACTGATCATGATGTTGTAGAACTCAACAACTTGCATAGGCAGGTACGATTTGCTTTAGATGTTTATCATTGAGCAGGTTTTAAGTAACCCATAGACTGATAAAGTTGCATCCTGTGCAGGTAATCAAATATTAGAAAGTTGAATCTCAAAGCGAAGCACGAGGAGAAAATGCTTAGATTCAGTTCTTGTTGACCCTCTTAGTCAGAGTATCATCTCTTCTCTTTTATTATGTGTTACTTCCGTTTATGAACTTAACTGGCTCATCCAATAAAGTTTTTGTAACCTCAGACTTGGGTTTCCATTTGTATTTTGTTTCATTAAGTTCTTTCTACAATTTCAGTTATCATTGCAGCAACATATTTCAAGAACACTAAAGTCCAACCACATTTGTTTCTACAATTTCAGTTATCATTGCAGCCACATATTTCAAGAACACTAAAGTCCAACCACAGTTGTCAGTAATGGTCGTATAGACTTGAAATAAGAATGATCCAAGTGGTCTGAAACCAGAACAGCTAATGTCTTTTGTCTTTTAGAGCATTATGTTATCTCCAATAATTTTTAGCCTAAAACTCATCCTCAGCCTCAGCTTTACTGAGATTTTTCTAGCTTTCAGTCACCATGGGAAATTGTGGGTCTTTTCAAATTTCCTTGTGATGAAACTCTGTTGTTTCTAAAGCACTTCTTCATCTCTAGTTTTGCTGTTGCTTACCGAATTTTTATTCACTTGATTTATTATCACCATGGGAAGTTGTTTTTCTATCCAACTTTCTGGTGATATTGGCCAGTCGCTGGATCGTATCTTTAGATGCTTATTTAGTAGAGATTATATTGGAAACCTTAAGGAGAACCTCAAGGATCTGGAGAGGGAAATGAAAGATCTCATAGCAATTAAAGATGAGGTTATGAACAAAGTTAAGAGGGAGGAAAGGCTACTACATAAACAAATGCGTCCAACTGTCAGGGAATGGCTTACACGTGTGGAGGACGTCCATACACGGTTCACTAATCTGGTTAGTACTAGTACCGCTCAGCTTCAAAGTCTGTTTCTTTGTGGTTTATGCTCAACAAATATACGTTCTAGCTACAATTATGGGGAAAGTGTATTCTTGTTGTTGGAAGAGGTTAAGAAACTCAAATCAGATGGTGATTTTAAAGAGGTTACTGAGTTGATTCCACTACCTGAATTTGTGGAGAGACCTACACGGCCTACGGTTGGTCAGGAGGCCATGCTGGAGAAGGCATGGAAACGACTAATGGAAGATGGAGTCGGAATCATGGGTCTGCACGGTATGGGTGGTGTTGGGAAAACTACCCTTTTCAAGAAAATCCACAATAAGTTTGCTGAAATAGCTGGAAAGTTTGACATTGTGATATGGATTGTGGTGTCTCAAGGTGCAAATATTTCAAAGCTTCAAGAAGATATTGCAAAGAAGCTAAACCTTAGTGGCTCTGAATGGACTAACGAAAATGAAAGTGATAAAGCCGCAGAGATGCACAGATGTTTAAAAAGGAAGAGATTTGTGCTGATGCTCGATGATATATGGGAGAAAGTGGATTTAGAAGCCATTGGAGTTCCGGAACCGACTAAAGAAAATGGATGCAAAGTGGCATTTACCACCCGTTCTGAGGAAGTATGTGTGAGGATGGGGGATCATGAACCGATGCAAGTCAAGTGTTTGAACAAAGATCAAGCATGGGAATTGTTTAAACGCAAGATTGGAGATGAAAAGTTAAGAAGAGAGCCCCGCATTGACCGCCTCGCTAGAAAGGTTGCTGATAAATGTGATGGTCTGCCACTAGCACTCACTGTCATTGGCGAGACAATGGCATCAAAAACTATAGTACAAGAATGGGAGAATGCAGTCAATGTTTTGACTAGAAACGCTACAAAATTTTATGACATGGAAAATAAAATTCTTCCAATTCTGAAGTTCAGCTACGATAACTTGAAATATGAACATATCAAGTCATGTTTCGTCTATTGTGCTCTGTTTCCAGAAGATGATCCAATAGACAAAGAAGGGTTGATAGAATACTGGATATGCGAAGGATTCGTCGGGGAGAACCAAGATTTAAGAACAGCAATGAATGAGGGTTATGATGTAATCGGTATCCTTCTCCGTGCAAATTTACTGACAGAAGTTGATACAGATACTGTAGTGATGCATGACGTAGTTCGTGAGATGGCTCTTTGGATCGCATCCGATTTGGGGGAAAACAAAGAGAATTTTGTTGTTCAAGCAGGAGTCGGATTACACCAAGTACCAAAAGTCAAAAATTGGGGAGCTGTGAGGAGGATGTCATTAATGGGTAATAATATCAAAGAGATGAGTTGCGGTTCCAAGTGTTCTGAACTTACAACTCTGCTCCTCCAAGATAATTCGTTGGATTATCTCTCAGGTGAAATAATCCAATATATGCAAAATCTAGTTGTTTTGGATCTATCAAATAACCTCAACATCAAGGAACTTCCAGAGCAGATATCGCAGCTGACCTCCTTGCAGTATATTGACTTGTCCCAAACAAGTATAGAGCAATTGCCTTTTGGTTTCCAAGAGCTGAAAAAGCTAACTCACCTGAATTTGACTAGTACAGAGTTACTTCGTAGTATTAGTGGGATATTGAAATTGTCAAGTTTAATGAGTTTGAAACTACTTCATTCTAATGTTCATGGAGATGCTAGCTTAGTGAAGGAGCTGCAGCTCTTGGAGCATCTACAATTTCTAAGCATATGTATATCTATGGAGTCCGGTTTGGAGCAAATATTAGGCGATCAAAGGTTGGTGAACTGCATCTATCATCTGCATATTCACGAATTTCAACAAAAGCCATTCAATCTGTCGTCACTGGTGAGCATGGAGAATCTTCAAGTGGTCTGGTTAACAAGTATTCATGTCTCCGATTTGCACAATCCAACACGTCCATGCTTTACCAACCTCTCCAACGTATGTATATCTAGCTGCAGAGGCATTAAGGATCTGACTTGGCTATTGTTTGCTCCAAATCTTGTCAAT
This sequence comes from Eruca vesicaria subsp. sativa, assembly GCA_932364175.1. Classification (NCBI taxonomy): domain Eukaryota; kingdom Viridiplantae; phylum Streptophyta; class Magnoliopsida; order Brassicales; family Brassicaceae; genus Eruca; species Eruca vesicaria. Next base: position 417,660 of record CAKOAT010786264.1, on the reverse strand, counting down.
TTGAACATTGAAAATTCAGGTGAACTAGAAGAAGTTATAAACAAAGAGAAAGCAACAAAGGTTATAGGTATTTCATCACCCTTTGAGAAACTAGAAGTGTTAAACTTGTACGCGTTGCCTAGACTGGAGAGTATCTACTGGAGTCCTCTTCCCTTTCCATTTTTGACGCGCATAGTGATAGAAAAATGTCTAAAGCTGAGAAAGCTTCCCTTAAATGCTGCAAGTGTCTCACGAGTTGACGAGCTTTCAATATTGATTGAAAAACAAACTGAGCTTAAATGGGAGGATGAAGATACCAAAAATCGTTTCTTACCTGTAGTCGTTAAGGTAACTATTTCACTTATTCTCTTTCCGCTCTAGGTTATCCATTTGCTTTCAGAATATGTTGTGCCTAAAATTTCAATCCGTTCTAACTAATGTCACTAACTTTGTTTATGTTTCTGTTTTTCTTTGTTTTTGTTTTTGGTATTCTTTAGCGCTAAAACATCCTTTACTCTGGACTGGGATTGAGAATCCACGCTGCTTCTTCTTCTTATGTTTTCTTTTTCAATCCCTTACTCTGGACTGGGAGTCCTCACTCTATCTTACGACATGTGGAGTGTTTTGTATCATTGAATTTTCCTTGGCATGCTTATCTTTGTATCATTGTTTTTGGGGTTTCTTTACATACTTATCTCTGTGGAGTGTGTTGTGTTTTACGTAATATGGATTGTATCTTTTTCAAAACAATGGTTTATGCTTTTAGGAAAAAAGAACTTTTACAGAGGATTTCTATTTTGGATTACGATCAAACTAAAAATCCACGCTTCAATATGTAAAAACAACTCAACACCCCTGAATTCACCAAGCTCCATGCATGAGCAACTGAAGAACCAAACCCTGATCTGTCCCAAATTGAAACATCCTATCTCACTGGTTTCTGAAAACATGATGTCTCACTGGTTGCTTTCTCCACAGCTTTGACAAACTCCTTCATCGTCTGCACTGTTTTATGTACATTTACTGTTCCTTTCTTGTACTATTTTGGAGCGTATCACATTTTATTTCATCTTTGTGTATAGGTCTGTAAGCGTCTCCTTGGAAATATGCTTTTGAAGCTTGTGGCACGTGGCAGAACAAAGGTTAAATTCCGTTCATCTGTTATCTTGATGACATACCTTCTCTCACACGTATCGGAAAGTAAAAAAAAAATTGAGAAAATATAGGTTACAAATCTGCCAAATTTGCTTTGCAGAGTTGCAAAAGGTTCAGAAGATTCTCACAGTACTCACCAGGTATAATAAAAATCTTTGAAAACATCTAAAACTTAGTTCTGAATCATTAGTGTCTTTGATAAAAAAAAAAAGAATCATTAGCGTCAAGTTCTTAACGATGGAGAGTATTGCAACTGCTGATTGGTCAGATATTATTGACGAACTACATTCTCAAGTTTGAGCCAATACCTAGAAGAACAAGTCTTCGGATCCTTTACACGATCCCATAAAATGTCTAAAACACAGAAACAACAATCGTATACAAGCGGGAAGCTTTCCAAACTCTGTTTGGCATTGTCTCGGTGAAAGTTATGATGACCATAAGAATGATGACAAGTAAATCGTATACAAAACGAGATCTACTGGGTCACTTCCACACAGAGTGGTTTAGATCTCACCATCCCACATTTCTTCTAGAGATTTAATGGGACCTTTCTTGGAGATGTAAACCTCCCCACCAACGATTCTGGACTGAGGAATCTCTGTGGAGATTCTATGCATCTCTTCCTTAGTCAAAGACCAATCGAATATCTTGAGATTCTCCTCTAATCTTTCTTTCGTAAAGCTCTTCACTACCATGCTCACTCCTTCCTCGTACGCCCATCTCATACTCACCTGCCAACCAACAAATGTAATTCATCTTTTTAAACAATCTCGATTACAAAAGAAAATGAAAAATGCTTGTCGTTTTTTCACTTATCTGATTATGTTTCATGATGTTGGTCCATGGTTACATCTAATGCTTTTGTTTGTGAAGATTCTAGGGACAAATGGTGCTAAACGATCTTTGAGAGTATAGTACCTGTGCAACTGTTTTTCCCTTGGCATCAGCAATTTCTTTAAGAACATCAGACTCCATGATTTTGTGAGTTCCCCAAAAGGCTCCTCTTGATCCCAACACCGAGTAAGCCGTCAAAACAATGCCCTTCGACTTACAAAGCTCCTTTAGTTTCTTCTGTTGCCATACAGGACTCATCTCCACCTTCCTCACACATAAACAATATATATATTTTTTTGAAACACACATAAACAATATATATATATCCAATTATTTCAGCTAATCCGATCTATTCTACCAACAAAAGAACAGCTTAGTTCTTGAGGATGGAGAAGGTGGATTTACTTGATTGACACAAGGCGGGATTGTGGCGATAGAAAGGATGTGTTGAAGCTTCTTGCACGAAAAGTTGCTCACTCCTATACACTTTGCAAGCCCAAGTCTCTTGCATTCCTCCATTTCAGACCAGACTGCTTCATAATCCATTGGCAGAAAATCATCTTCTTCAATGGGGAACTTGTACTTTCCCGGTTTCGAACTAACCGGCCAATGAATCAGGTAAAGATCAAGATAGTCCAGCTTAAGGTTTCTGCAAAAAAAAAAAAACAGACATTATAAAGTAAAATTAGTGACAAAAGCTTCCAAGCTAAAAGACTATGTTACTCCAACACCTATTCAAACCAACCATGAAGCGTGTAGTTATTTTTTTTTTTACTTTTAACTTAATAACAAGACAAGAAAAAAGGTGAACGCAAAAACAAAACGACAAGCTGCTTAAGGTTTCTGCAAAAAAAAAAAAAAAACATACATTATAAAGTAAAATTAGAGACAAGCTCCCAAGCTAAAGACTATGTTACTCCAACACCTATTCAAACCAACCATGAAGCGCGTAGTTCTTTTCTTTTACTTAACTTAATAACAAGACAAGAGAAAAAGGTGAACAAAACTAAAAGACAAGACAAGAAAAGTCTCAGACAGTATGAGATAATAAGTACTTCAAGTCCTCTAAACTCTAAAGATTCTAAAAGCTTGTCCATGAATAAAAAAGAAAAGGAGCTTTAAAATCTTACTTTAAACTCCGTTGAATCGCTGGTACAACAAGGCCACCGTGAGCATCGGCGCACCAGAGTTTGGAAGTGACGAAGAGTTCGGATCGAGATCCGACCAAGCCGAGAGAAACCGCCTCAGCTAGAGCTTCGCCGAGAGGCTCCTCCGTGAGATACCTTGGAGATGTGTCGAAGTGGCGATAACCGAGCTTGATGGCGTCGAGGACCGTCTGTTTCAGCAACAATGGTTCCGGCGGTGGAGATGCGGCGGTTCCGAAACCTATAACTGGCATCAGGTGGTGATCAGATCCGATTGTGAGGTTGGGGACTGTCATCAGAGACATTAGTTTGAAAAAGTCAACGGAAGTTTGCTCCAATAGAATCGTTGGTCAATGGCCTAAAGCTTTACTCAGTAGCCACCATGACTGATGCTCATTTTAGAGCATTAATTGGTTAGAACGTCAAAAAATATTAATATATGAAATATTGTATCAGATAATTTAAGATTTTTTATGAACAAATGAAAAAGAAGGGGCAAATTATTAGGCGAATCAAAAAAAAATTTCTTATGAGAACCTCTTTCATTCTTTTTTTTAACTTTTTAGTATATTTTTATTGAGAAAGATTCCAATCTTTTTAAATTTTAACAAAAATATAATACATTAATTCGACCATAATTTGTTGTAAATTTATGCAACTTTAGGTAAGATGAGTGTATTAGGTATTCATAACTTTATTTCATTTGAAAAAGTATTTAGTGTGATGAACAAAAAAATAAAGGTATTTATATAAAATGACAACCATGTGTTATTTCTTTTTCAACAAATGAAAAAGATATATCATTTTTAATTAAAAGTGAATTATATATCACTTTACGTAAAGAAGAAATGTCTATTATTGGCTTACTGCAACTACTCATAATAACTGATTCATCATTTTGAATTATCCAGCATTTAAATACTGATTATGATATACCACTAATATATAACCATTCGCCGACAATTATAAAGTCAATATATATGTGTGCAGAGTAACATGCTTTGATTTCAACAACTTGTCAGAGGTTACCAAATTTTACCACACCGTGTGGAAAATGAAGCAAGTGTAGCATTATAAACACCCCGACGTCGTTTCACCTCTCCATCTCCATTTTATTTTCCTTCAAAATGAGATTTCTACAGCTGCTAACGCTTCTCAGCCTCCTCCTCCTCGTCATAGTGCCCCCAACCTCAGCGACATTCTACACCAACGTCTCTTCCATACCACCGTCACACCTCCTAAACGCCACCCGAAGCGCGTGGGAAACATTCTCAAAACTCGCCGGTTGCCACGTCGGAGACAAAGCCGAAGGCCTCTCGAAACTCAAACAATACTTCCGCCGTTTCGGCTACATCTCCTCCTCCGTCGCCGATAACAACTTCACCGACGACTTCGACGACGTCCTCAAATCCGCCATCACCACTTACCAAAACAACTTCAACCTCAAATCCACCGGAAAACTCGACGCGCCGACTCTCCAACAAATCGTCAAACCGAGATGCGGCAACCCGGACATAATCTCCGATATGAACGCCGGGAAGAAGCTCCGCACGGTGGCGCGTTACTCGTTCTTCCCGGGGAAGCCGAAATGGCCGAAAAAGAATCGAGAACTTACCTACGCGTTCGTCCCACGTAACAACCTAACGGAAGAAGTGAAAAACGTTTTCGCACGCGCGTTCACGCGCTGGGCGGACGTTACTCCCTTAAACTTCACGCGCTCCGAGTCGGTCGTTGGCGCGGATATAGTGATAGGTTTTTTCGCGGGAGAGCACGGAGACGGAGAGCCGTTCGATGGACCAATGGGAACGCTTGCGCACGCGTCGTCTCCTCCCACGGGGATGTTTCATTTGGACGGGGAAGAGGATTGGCTGATCTCGGGGGAAGATGTGAACCGGAGGAAGATATTGCCGGTGACGTCGGTGGTGGATTTGGAGTCGGTTGCTGTTCATGAGATTGGGCATCTTCTTGGGTTGGGTCACTCGTCGGTGGAGGATGCGATTATGTATCCGGCGATTGCTGGTGGAGATAGGAAAGTGGAGTTGGCGAAGGATGATATTGAGGGGATACAGCGTCTGTATGGAGACGGTAGTTCTGGACGGAGAAGTGAGACTAGCGGTGGAGATGAGTTCGGGGGTGGGTTGGTGTTTAGGTTATCGTTGATTGTCACGTGTATGCTTTTGGTTTGTTGGTAGCGTTTTGACTGGGTGGGATCTTTCGTGAGTTTCTCAAATTTAAATGCGGATACACACAATCTTTATGTTTAGTCATGAATATCTTATTGAAGATTCTTTTGGTGAAATTTTCTAATACTTTAAAAACTTTGTTGATACACAGTTACACATCAATCTAATATTGTTCCTTTATTTGGCAATAATTCCTTTATTTGACGAGATATAATCTCTTTCCATAACTCTTGAATATCCGTTCTGTAGTGAGACGAAACTGTACGAATACCGAGTCCCAGGATATAACCAAGGCGATGAATCACGCTTCACTCGTGAAACACCCTAATGAACTAAATAATTACGAAACACTCTCTGGGAACTTACATTGAGAGATTGCTAGATTTTGTGTGAAAAAAAACTTTCCTCATAAAGAAGAGGAGAGACGATATTTAAAGAGAAGACGAGGAGCAACTTCCCGTAACGTGTGCTCGTTAGTGGGGATTTGGCAAATATCTCAAGAAGTTTAAGTTACAAAAACTTATCCCCCAAGACTCGCTCTCACTCGTTTATTAAAATATCTGGCGAAGAATAAACAACGTGACGTTTTTTTATTTGTTAAACCAACTACTTGTCGTTTTTAAATAAAATTATATGCTATTTTTTGAAGTTTGAATGGCAAAATGTTAGGCTTAATTTGGTCAAAAAAATAACTTTTTATCGGGTCAATGACCCTCCACCCGAAGGTCCAAACCCATAGATTTCCAAACCCAGTTGACTATCTTTTGAGCTGGTCTAGAAGTAAACTAGAAGAATCGTTTTAGTAGAAAAAAATCATGTAATTGATGTATGGGATTTACCAGGTGAATGAAATCTCGAGTAACGATGGCAAGAATATCAGAGCAAGAGACACGAGAAGGGCAATGCAACTCAACCAATGCCTTTGCCTTGATGATACTCTCAAATCCTTCTTCTCTTAATTCTTTATTCTCTTCTGCTTCCCTTTCGGCTAAATTCTTGCTTCCCTTCTTTGTAGTATTCTTATAAATAAATATGGTTACATTTTTTTTTTTTAGGTATTCCTATTTTATTTGAAGTAACTTATTTATATACACAATTTAAAAAAAAAATTACTAGATTTATATTCATTTAACGGATTTGTTTCTGAAAGTATAGGACTTACTTAAGAATAATTTTGGCAAATTATAATATATTAGCATAATTAAATTAATTAATTTTATTATTCTTTTTGATATTTTGTTAAAAGGTCAGATTATGATATAAATATGTAAAGACTGTCCAATTTATTATATTATCTAAAAGCATGATTTGTAGAGATTGTAACTTTATTTTCTTGGTTCAAAATATAGGTTGTAAGTTTTTTTGTTTTAGATTTGAATTTATATTATAAATTTAAAATTATTAAATATAAAGTTTTAGAAAAACATATTTCCAAAAAAATATGTTATCTATTCTAATTTTAGTCTGTAGATTTAAATTAATTTGAAATTAATATGAATGTGAAAAAAACAAAAGCAAGGGTATTATAAATAGCTTCTTACCGAAGAAGAAAAAAAAAAAGCGACCTGCATTCTTCCTAAGAGCAACATTATTAGAGGGACAAGGAAAAATCCCTTAAGATTTTTTTTTTTTTTAGGGTCAGTTTTTCTTAAGGGACAACCTTTATATAAGGGTTTTTCCCTTCTTTTCTCTCTCGGTCTCCGTGCTTTTATCTTAAGGGTCTCCCTATAATGTTGTTCTAAGACCATATGCAACAATGGTTCTTAACACAAATCCTTAAGAAAAAGATTTATATAATATTATGTAGGCTCCACTTCAATCATGTTTTTGTGCCAACAAAAACTCTTAAACTCCTTAGCTAAGGATTAGATTTGTTGAACCTCTTAACTATTTATGGGCTCCACTTAAATAATCTGAAAATGTGACTGGTCAGTTCTTTTTTCTTTTTCTTTTTTTTTTTAAATCTGAAAAAAATAAAATAAAATAATCATAACTACTATTTTTAAAGATTTGTGCCTTGAGTACATGGTTGCTGATGCCCTAAGTCTCTAAAAACAAAAGTATCGGTATTCTCCATGAAAAGATCTGAATCTTCTCAGTTTACTGTTTCGTACAAGGTGAGTGTTTCTTTATATTTTTCTATGTACACGAAAAACACTTGACATGAATTTATTCGATGTATATTGGACACATAGTTAAAATTAAATATTCTGTAGTTTTAAAACAAATATGTAGAGCCTGTGATTGATTAAATAAAAGAAATTAATAAATTAATAATAAGTGAAATAATAAAAATGAAATACATAAAAAATATAATAAAATTTATCCATTCATTAAATTTGTTATGGAGCAAATTTTGTTTTGTGTGTGTATGTAATTATTTTTGGGATTGGTAGAATGACTATTCCATTCTACTAAAGTAATTAATCACATAAAAATGATAATCCAGTGTGCTTTGCTCTATGAACGGTTGTTCAGATTCAGAATAATAATATTTGTGGGTCCCGTTCGATTAAGCGTTTCCACTTTTTTTTCTGTCAAGATTTTATTGAATCGGGTCCACACCAGAAACCGAATTGAATCCCAACAAACTACAATGCATAAAGCCCAAATACAAACGGGCCAAAGAAAATAAAACTAAATGGACCTGTGGCACCAAACGATAGAAACCAGACGGCTCCATGCAAGTTCACGCGTCAAGGAGACCAGACACATGTTAAGATCTCCACCATCGGAGCGACACGCGTCACTTCCACCTCAACTTGACCGCTACCGCCTTGAGACGCCGCCGGAGCAAACCACCATAACACTCATTACGTCAGAACTCATATAACCAGAGAGCCTCCACCGAATCCATCTCTTTTTTTCCACGCTTCGTCTTCACATCGGAGAGCCTCATCGAATGATTCAAAATCTCATCCAACAGAGCAAAGCTGCGAGCAAATAGCTGAAAATCACACCAGATCCACAATCGGAGCCCAAACCTTATCCAAATAAATTGAATCACATAAAACCGGCGACGAAAGACTATGAGAACCTTTACCTTCTGGAGATAAAAGCCGACGATGGCAGAACTAAAGAAACTTCCACTTCCCAGAGACAAGGACCAGCAGCAACGGAGTTGTAAGAACCTCCACCTCCCAGAATAAAAATTTAAACTAGCAAGACGACTTAACCGCATCTCACCTTCTACCCGGCCGCGCCTTTATTCCATAAGCAAAACTTCCATTGATGTCAGTTTACTCTCCAAATTAACGACAACAAATGGAGACTGGGATAGAGCCCGGACAAGGCGGTAAGACAGAGGAGACAATGGAAAAACCAGAGTTAATTAACTATAACAGAGACGAAGAGCTTTGGTGACAACACTTACGCTCACGCGCCAACCGTCCGTTAGACCCAAACTTATATCTACTTTCTCTCACTAATTTTCTCTCTCTTAGGGATAATATTTTGCAGGCGTTTCCACTTAAGTTGAGAGTTTTTCAAAAGACCTTAATTTCTCTAACCACTATTTTACCAGAAAAGCTATTTTCTTTAACCTACAAAAATAAATATTTGTGTTTTACATTTCTCTTTCCGAAAAAACTTCATTTACTCTTAACGCCATAGATACCAACCACTATTTTGTTGTAAATTTTATATTTCACCGCCGCGCCTGATACTTACTCGCCTCAAGAAACGGAGCAGCCGGAACTCACAGTTGAGGAGCACCTTCCAGACTTCAGATCGGATAAAAACACTCATTTTAACCATGCGTGATATTTATGTAAGAGAGTAAGTATGGTAGGAGAGATATGAGGATGTTTCTGAGAGGAAGAGAGCGTACCTATATATATACAAGCGATTTCACCGACTCTGAGAAGATGATGACATATCGATCTCAAGATTGTTGGTGAGGAGTTAATGAATGATAAATGTCTGGAGAGAAGTAATGAGAAACGTACGCCATGGAAATCCAAAGAGTTCTACCGCAGATGGTCTAAGAAGGCGGCGGTGAAGAAAGTATAAAATGAACCCTAATTGTTAATTGTGGAAAACTGGTTTACTGCGACAGGGCCGCTTGTGGTGTTACAAAAATAAAAAAAAACGAAACCGTTTTTAATTTAAGCGAGGAAGAAACGCAGCGTATCAGAAATTGGGGCCCTAGAGTGAAAAAACTGTACTTTATAATAGATAGATAGATAACCTTTAAATCACTTAAGTATCAATTTAAAAAAAAAAATCACTAAGTATAAAGTCCGGAACCACGTCTGAACCACGTATAAGTGGCTCTCCCACCGTCAATTTGTGTTCAAGCCGCGGCTTCCAATCAATTCTCCCTGGTGGTGGTCCCGATTAATCCCAAAAAACAGAATCTGCGTGTTATGATCACCCAACTGCCCCGTCAATGGGGTGTTCAGGCGACGGGTCGCATAATTGATGTTAATCGCCTCCAATTCATTTTCCAATCAGAAGAAGCCCTCCTAATGGTCACACGGCGGGCTCCTTGGTCTTTTGCGGAGTGGATGCTCTCTGTCCACCGTTGGTTTCCAAATATTGGGGATGATGACCTCAAGATCATCCCTTTCTGGGTTCAAATACGGGGTATTCCTCTTCAATTCCTCACTCGTCCGATGATAGAATATATTGGTGGTATTCTGGCTCCAGTGTTTGATGTGGATTTTGATGAAAATTCAACAAGAGTTGAATTTGTTCGTGTTCAACTACTCTGGAGTGTCGACAAGCCATTGCGTTTCCAGCGTAATTTTCAATTCTCTCAAGATGTCAACACTCTGCTCTCTTTTCAATATGAACGTCTCCGTGGTTTCTGCCAGACCTGTGGCTTTCTGACTCATGATAAGTATGAGTGTCCTTTGGGATATGATGCTAATGATCAGCCGCCTGAGGGATCTGAGGATGGTGAAGATGATAACAACAATGATGATGGTGGAGATGGTAATTTGGGTAGTCTTGTAAAGGAACCTATGGTTTCAGGTGTCTCGTCTACACAGGCCAATGAGACATTATCTGTTGTCAGCCAGTCTGAGGATTCCAACAATCAGGAGCAACAAGGAACTAAAAGGAAACGTGAAGTAAGGGAAGAGTATGGTTCTGTTACTGCTGAGCAAGAACTGGTAGACATGAGTGAGCAACTTCCTCTGGAGTTTTGGAAGACGGCTCCGATGGCAGAACTTCGCGCTGAGTTTGAACGTCGAATGGGGCATGTTCGTACAGCCAGAAAGTATAATTTTGTTGAGCAACTTCTCTCACAAGATTCTGATCCCACCTTTCGCCACGAGCATTCTTACTTTATGGATGTGGAGGGTACTGTTGAAGATGATTCTGATCATATTATTCTGGAAATGGAGGAAAGAAGGGGAGCGGGTTCCGTTTATGATTATTTTGGTCAAGCTAATAATCTACTCAACCCTGAGACTCCGCGATATCAGTCTGGACCTGTTGACGGTGAGTTACTACATGACACAGTTTCTCACGAGATTGGTATAGTGGATAAGTTCTTGTCTGGTACGCCAATTATATCCTCTGAGTATACTGCTCTACTAAAGATAAATGAAGATTATGGTTCAGAGGATAGTCAGATGGAGGATACTAACCCAATAGACAGAGGCGCGGTGGGCCCGGTACCACCACCAGTCCCATGAGAGTTCAGGTTTGGAACTGTAGGGGTTTAGGACAACGCCTTACAGTTCGACGTCTTAAGGAAATGCAACGGCTGTATTTCCCTGACATGTTGTTCTTAATAGAAACTAAGCAAAAGAATGATTTCGTCCGAGACATTGGCGTCTATTTGGGGTATACAAAGATGGTTCTCGTACCTCCAGATGGTCTAAGTGGTGGTTTAGTTGTATTTTGGAAAGATTCTGTTTCTGTTTCATGTATTTCCAGTAATTCAAGACTTATTGACCTGCATGTTGAATATAAATCCTTTCAGTTTTACTTGTCATGTGTTTATGGCCATCCTACACCGAAGTTTCGTAATCACCTCTGGGAAAAACTTCAAAGACTCGCAGTTAATAGGGTGGGTCCTTGGATGATTTGTGGAGACTGTAATGAGATAGTCAATCCATCTGAGAAGAAAGGGGGTCGATTACGACAATCAAGTAGCTGTGTTGATTTTAATAACATGCTAAGGGTCTGTGATATGAAGGATGCTCCATTTAAAGGAAATCCTTTCAGTTGGGTTGGTAGAAGAAGGAGAGAGATTGTGGAATGTTGTCTAGACCGAGCTTTTGTTAATTCTGTTTGGACTTCTCAATACCCTTTTACAGAAACAGAATTTTTGGAGCTTGCGGAATCAGATCATAGACCAATGATTATCTCTATTGATCATGCCCCAAGGGTTAAACGAGGATGGTTTAGATATGACAAACGTTTAGCTGATGAGGATGATTTTATTGAAACAATAAGTAATGCTTGGAGCAATACAGAAGTCTTGGATCGTTGGAATAGTAAGCTGGCTTATTGTCGTGGGGAGATCATTAGCTGGAAACGTCGTCATCAAACAAACTCGTCAATCCTTATACAAGAGATTCGAGAAAAAATAGATTCAGCCTTAAGAGACAACTCGGTTTCAGTTGAAGTTATACATGAATATCGTCGTGATCTTAATAAAGCTTACTATGAAGAAGAGGAGTACTGGAGGCTGAAGAGCAGAAATAAATGGCTAAATCTTGGTGATCGGAACTCTAGATTTTTTCATGGATTAACTAAGGCAAAAAGAAGTAGGAATAACATCAAAGGGATGTATGATAAGAATGGAATTCTTCATACCAGGGATGAGGCCATTGCACAAATTGCAGAGGATTATTTTCAGAATATGTTCAATTCTTCTAACACAATGCTAGATAATGATGTCTTACCACATATCTCCAGAAAGGTCACTCCGCAGATGAATCAGTTATTGCTAAAAGATATCACAGATGAGGAAATCCGGAGTGCTCTGTTTATGATTGGTGCTGAAAGGGCCCCTGGTTATGATGGCTTTACTGCGTCTTTCTACCATCAATTCTGGGAGGTCATTGCTCCTGATGTTAGTAATATGGTTAAAGGTTTCTTTATCTCAGGAAAGATGGAACCGAGGATTAACCATACTAACATTTGCTTGATCCCTAAGTTCCCTGAAGCTGCTAACATGTCTGATTTTAGACCTATCAGTTTATGCACAGTTGCTTATAAGCTGATATCTAAGATCATGTGTCAGCGCTTGCAGCAATGTCTTTCATCTATTATCTCTGAATCTCAAGCTGCTTTTGTCCCAGGTCGTCAAATTTCAGACAACATCCTTGTGGCTCATGAGTTAATCACTGCCTTGTCTTCTAAGCAAGATTGTTCTCAAAAATATATTGCTGTGAAAACTGACATTAGTAAAGCTTATGATCGCGATGAATGGTCATTCCTTGAGGGTACTATGCTTCAATTGGGTTTTGCTGAGCGTTGGGTAAGATTAACAATGGAATGTATAAGAACGGTATCTTATTCTGTGTTGATCAATGGTGTTCCTTTTGGAAATATCACACCCTCTCGAGGCCTTCGACAGGGAGATGCTATGTCACCATATTTATTTCTGATCTGTGTTGAAGTTCTAAGTCAAATGATGGACAGAGCTCAATCATTGGGAAATCTTCATGGCATGAAACTAGCTAGACACTGTCCAATGGTATCTCATTTATTATTTGCAGACGACTCATTATTCTTTGTTCGAGCGACAATGGAGGATGTAGAAAGCTTGTCTGCAATTTTTGATCAATATGAATTGATATCAGGTCAAAAGATTAACTATGAGAAGTCATCTATCATATTTGGAAAGAGAATTCCTCAAACCATGTGTCACCAGATTCATCAAACCTTACGAATTTCTTCAGTTGGTGGAGGGGGTAAGTATCTAGGCTTACCTGAACAATTCAGTCGCAGTAAGGTTTCTGACTTCCAGGGTATTATAGCTAAAGTCAAAGATCAGATTTCTCCTTGGTATAATCAGTTTCTGTCACCAGCTGGCAAAGAAGTCCTCATAAAATCAGTACTTCAAGCAAAGCCGGTGTATCCTATGAGTTGCTTCTTACTGCCCAAAACGGTCTGTGAATCTATCAATTCGTTACTCTCAGGTTTTTGGTGGGGGAAGTCTGATGATAAGCGTAAAATATCCTGGATATCTTGGACCCGTCTGTGCCTTCCTAAGAAAGAAGGAGGAATGGGCTTCCGTGACCTACACTCTTTCAACATTGCGCTATTAGCTAAACAAGCTTGGAAAATCCATCATCATCCTCAATCCCTTCTGGCTCGTATCTATAAGGGTAGATATTACAACTCGACGACGTTTCTACAGTCGCCAAGTTTAAAAAATTGCTCTTATGGATGGAAATCCATCCAAGCTGGAAGAGATTTTCTTCGTAAAGGATTGATATCTCAGTTAGGTAATGGTTCTATTACGAGGATTTGGGAAGATCAATGGCTTCATACGTTACCCCCAAGAAAATTGAACTCACCGTGTCTACACCCTAATATGAAAGTTGCAGAGATTATTAATCAGGAAACTATGGAGTGGGATGATGCTAAGCTAACTGAATACTTTCTACCAGAAGATAGTAATATTATTCGAAGTATGAGACTCTCGAGATACAATAATCATGATGTTATGGTTTGGCCGTTCACTCCAAATATGGAGTATACAGTTAAGTCTGGGTATTGGACTGCAACTCATTGCTTGAATGATCAGGATATAATTCTACCACCTCAAGGCTCACTGCAATTAAAGAAAAAGATATGGAGTTTGAATATTCTTCCAAAAATACAGCACTTTCTGTGGAGAGCTCTCTCTGGAGCATTGCCAACTTACACAAGATTGTGCTCTCGCGGTATTAATGTTGATCCAACGTGTCAACGATGTTGTATGGAGGACGAAACAATCAATCATGTTCTCTTCTTATGTCCTCATGCTTATGCTATATGGCGAAGTACAGGTCTTCCGGTCAATACCTTTCAATCCCATGAACTTGAAGATAACATTATTGCTATATTTGTTCTAATGGAGCAGATAGACACGGCTCCAACAGTTGGTACTTTGGCATTTTGGGTAATCTGGTTTGTTTGGAAATCGAGAAATGAGTTCTTATTTAATCATAGGAATGTACATCCTATTGAGGATGCTCATCGGGCTATGATGGCTAATGAAGAGTGGCTACTGAATTGTACAATCCAATCTACTTCAGCTACAAGTAGAGTACTTTCATCTAATTGGGAACCTCCTCCGTCAGGGTGGCTAAAGTGTAATTTTGACTGTAGCTATCGAAAGGAATCAAGTAGTGCTGGTATTGGATGGATTGTAAGAGATGACCAAGGAGCTTTTCAGGGGTGCGGTATGACTATTTTACATAATGTGTTTTCTCCATTACAGGGTGAAGGTTTCGCCTTTCTTTGTGCATTACAGCAAGTTTGGATTCGTGGATGGCGTAAGGTCTGGTTTGAAGGGGACAGTAAAGAACTTGAACGTATTATTAATACTGTAATACCAAATAATGCTCAAGTTGGCTCTGCTTTGCACGACATCAGACATTGGATGATGCTTCTCTCAGATTGTTCTTTAGCATGTGTCAATCGGGAGAAGAATATGGCAGCTGACATATTATCTAAGTATAGTTTTCAGGAGTGTCTTTCTTATAAGTTTTTCACAGTTCCTCCTGAATGGTTGATTCAGTTTATGTACTGGCCATATACAGTATAATTTTAATAAGAATTGTTGTTCAAAAAAAAAAAAAAAGACATTCTTCCCAAAATCCCTAGAGACAAAAGTATCCATCTTCTCAACTTTCAGTCCATGGAGAGATTCGAAAATTCTCATATGATCGCTTTCGTCAACGCCTCGATGAAGATGGAAAGATCCGAAATTTCTTTTCGGGTTTCTGCTTCTCCGTACACGGTGAGTTTGTCTTCTCCGCGCATCTAACGGCGTCGTCACTCAGTTTTGTTTTGTCTCAAAACTTTCTTTCATCTCTTGCTTCTGGCGGTAATCGCTGGTCCGAGAGAAGCCTCCCTCTCGCCGCCTCTCCTTCTTTACTTTTGATTATTGTTCTACCGTTTAAAGGCCTACCGTTTATCTCTTCCCTAACTCAGTGCCTGTTTCTTCGCTATCTCTCTTACCCTTTTTTTTTTGTACTGTTCCGGTCCACGATCTTTTGGGTTTTTCAAATTAATACACGTACATATATATTATTTTTGTAAAGGATTCTAATTACTTTTTTTTTTATAACTATAGGGGAAGAGGACTTTGTACGGTGATAAGTACGTCGGCGTTATGAAGTCGTACTATGATTACGCCAAAAGCAGGTAAATAGATTTCTGTTTTCTTTTTTCTTTTTTTCTTTTTGGAGCTATATTCGTGGGAATATCAAGATTTTGTCCCACCCTGTTATCTTGTTGATGAAGTTCATTGTCGAGAGAATTTTTATTTTTAATTTTTAATTATGATTCTGATGTAAAGACGTGAAGTAATAAAAGATAAATACCTTCACTTTCAAATGTGTTTGCTAACTGATTCTATTGAACATTCAGGATAAGGATCGGGGTTGAAGGGTACAACACTTCCCTTCAACCCATTGATCTCTACCGGGCTCTGGAGAGTCTTTTCAAGACATGTGGAGAAGTCCACAACATCCAGATTCTCCGAGATCCAGTGACAAATGCACTCGAGAGGTCGTGCATTGTTATCCTGCGTGGAGAAGGCGCAGGAGACAAAGCCTTGCAACTCAATGGAAGTGACATTGGAGGAAAAAAGATTGTCGTTACGAGCAGTGCCGTGCCCACCTATTTGGGGGCCTGAGGCAAAATAAAAATTGTATTCAACCAAATGTTAAAAATCTTGCTTATTTAAATTCAATCATATTAACTAAATGTAAAGATAAAGTCTACACTACTAAAAATTATTGCGTAAATACATTGTTACCTATAAACTAAAGATATAACTGAATTACGCATAAGGAAGTTGAATTTATGGGAAATTTAGGTAAAAAACATAGGCTACAATTCATGTAAACATATATTTTAGCTGCTAAACTAAGTAGGATTTTTACAATTAGGGGCCCCAAATAATATTGTGATAATCAGGGGCCTCGGGCATATGCCTTTTTCAATAAGCTATAAACACGGCTCTGGTTACGAGTTTGCCTCCAGGACTCACTGATCTCCGCTCTGGGTTGAGTACTGATGTACTCGCTGCTAGGAGCGTGGCACATCAACGAAGAAAGTGGTAAGTTATTACGTATGCTGTTTGACATTTTTGGCTTATGTAAGTTGTGTAAACGATATAATACAATTGCAATTTTTTTACCCATGCAGTAGCGAAGGCATATCCATTACTGGATATGACATTTCTCGTACTAAAGGTGATTTGAAGAATGCTTTGAGTGATCATTTCTCCACATGTGGTGAGATTACCGACGTTTTTGTTCTCAACAGGTTAGAAGTTAGAACCTTTCTCTAGTTTGTTACAAACCCCAATTCTATTTGTAACCACCTAAGCCTTTTCTTTCTCTTTTGTTGGCAGCCGTGCTCTCGTTTACTTCTACGGACTAGGCTCCAACAACCGAGCGGTTCAGCTGTCTGGAACCGACCTAGGAGGCTGCACACTGGTGGTCAAAGCCTTGCCCTATCTGAAACCCAAATCTAGTGTCTGGACCCGTTTGCGTTACCGTTTCAGGTCAGCTATGTTGGATTAATCTTGAAATAGCTTGAAAAACAAGGTATCCTAATCCCACCTAGATATGGTTTGATTAGGAAAATATCTAAAAGTGTTTTTACTAATGAGATTATAAATTATCTAAGTCTTATATAAGAAGTTGCAAACATGTTGCATCACTTAAGAGTTTTATGTATTAAATATATACACTAGTGTTAAGGTATGCGTTGCATGGGCTAACATATATAAAATATTATACTTCCGTATAAAAAATATGTTACGAATCCTAAATTGTTTTAAAGTTGCATGGAAGGGCCTATAGTAGTACTGTATATCATTAAACTGACTTGTTCCTTGCAGAAGTATACAAGCGGTTAAGTTTTGCTCAGACAAAAAAATTTTTTTTCTCAGAACTATTTAATAAAATGTACATTGGAAACTAACAGAAAAAGACGGCATTGGTGTCAAATTGTATATATACACAACAATAAAACATAGGGGTAACTCAAAACATGTACGAGGCAGAACTGAAGCAAAATATTCTCATGCAATGGGATTATGGTTTGCTTCTCGATAGATGGAGATTATATATGGAGGAAGTTATAGTTTCCAAGTCGATTAGCTTTCCTTATAAAACAAAGTTACACATGTTGTAAAAAAATTTTTGATCTGAATAAATTTAAAATTCATTCCAAGAACGGGGAAACAAAGAACTCCACCGTGCAAGTGTAATCCTATCAAACCCCAAATGTAAGCCATTAACATATATTCACAAACCAAAATTAGTTGGTTTAGACAGAACAAGAAGACATAACTTGGAAGACGAGTTGTACTCAGACTCCCCACGAAAATGATGCGTTTTCTTCATTACCATGCATCCATCAGTGCTTCATTATTGGTAAGTGCAGCTACCCTTCACTGAAAAGAAAAGCAGCAGCATATACAAGGAGCTGAGGAGAGTGTTACAGTGAAGAAACTGCAAATGCAAGTTTAGTTCAAGCTACGGTTACCTTCAAGATGCGTTTGTTTTGTTGGAGAAGAGCATCTATTCCTACAGTGCATGTGGAGTCTAATGAAGGCTGAGTAAAAGACTTGGATGGAGATACAGGGTTAGCTGTTACCACCATGATTGGGTTGTGCCTGATAGTTAGTCATTCCCCACCGATCCTGTTCACAATTATAGTGAAGTGGATTACTATTGTTCGTTCCAAACAAGAAAAATAAATGAGTTCTGATGTGAAATGGTTATGGTACTGCCAATTCCTAGAAAGTGAAAACATAAAGGGATATATAAAATTAAGCTAGCAGAAGCTTATATGTTTGCAACATTTTCCTTGACTGATCTTGAATTGTCAAGAAACATATGACTAAACCCAATACAAAGAATTAAAAAATTATACTGTCCATAGATCCATCACCTAACCTAAGGGCATGATTATCCGGAGTTTTTTAAGACGGGTTTCTTAGGAAAATATAAAAAACTATTTTTTAACATTTAACTAAGAAGTTAAGAAACTACTTTAAACTAGTACTTTAAGAAACAGTTTCTTAATTTTTTAGTTAAAAGTTAAAAAACAGTTTCTTATATTTTCCTAAGAAATCCGCCTTAAAAAATCCTAGATAATCATGGTCTAGCTGGATTTCTTCAATCCTATACTTATTATACACCAATGATACAATAACATGCTAACACACACTGATATGGATCGAACAATCTTGTTGCCAATATTAGGATCCTATCCATTTATGGGAGGATTTCTTCTTTCAGGTATAGCTTCCCTTCCTATTAAATCAACTATAATCCTAACATTATTTCTTCACTCACAAAACAAATCACAAGTACGAAATTACCAAAAAAAGATGATGAAGTTTGTGACCACTTCTCTTGTTCTTGTTTTCATCCTAGTCACAGTTGCTGCTGCTAATGAGATTGAAAGCCCTCCTCGTTGGTGTCTCCCGAAACCGGGAGTTTCACCGGAGAAGCTGCAGAACGTGTTGGATTACATCTGCTCTCGTATCGCATGCCTTCAATCCACTGACCGCTGCTACGCTTCATCCGATCTCCCTGGACGAGCCGGCGTCGTCATGAACATGTACTTCCAGTTTCACGGTCGCACAGACCAGTCCTGCTACTTCGGTGGAGACAACCGATCCCCGCTCCTGAGCATGCGTCTACTACGTCTCAAAACTCTCAACCACTACCTTTATCCCTCCTCCTCAAGTAACAATGCTTCTGATGCTTCTTCTTCTTTTTTTTTTCATTTTAGTTTAGAATCTCCATACGATCCGTCGTATAAATTATGTAATGAATGATTTTATTATATTATTTGGTGTATATAATATATATTACATAGAATTTAAATGTGATTTATAGATATAATAGTACAATCTTTTCAAAAATATATTAAGTGTTGAGAAATATAACGATAATTTCATTGCGAATATAAAACAAACAATATAATTCTAAGTTATTACTTATATAAAATATGTATACATATAAATTATTAATTTATAATTTTAAAGAGACCATAGATTTATATATAGCTTTCTAAAAAAATATTATCTTATTATTTTACTGGTTTTTGTCAAATTTGAACCGGTTCAAGTTGGGACATGCGCAATTTATTAATTTATAGAGATTATTAGTTTATCGAGTATTAATTAATAGAGATTATATTGTATGTTGAATGTTTATTTTAAAACTACAAGCTCTAGTCTAGCAATATATCTAAAATTTTTAAATTTTTATCATAATCTATCTATATATTTTTTTTTAAAAATATTTTTTTTCCTTATTTTTTTCTTAGTATTTTCTTATTTTTATTAGAAAATACTACCTTGGGGGGGGGGTTATTGGGGATAATAATTCTAGAGGAATTATTAAATTTCGAGATTCCATTGTTATTAGTTATGAATTTTTAAAATATAAGTAGAATTCATTATTATTGGGGTGAGAACTTTTAAATTCCACTCAAAATCCTTCATTATTGGAAAAATTTAGTTTTCATTGATTTTAAGATTCTATTAAAATCAATGTTATTGCGAATTAAGATTCTTTGTTTTTACTAATGAAGCTCAACTTTGAGAATATGATCTATACCCATAAAAATTTTGAAATCTATGTAATAAAATACATTCACATACAAAAACACAAAAATTAAAGAATGTAATAAATAACAGAGTGTCAATATGACTGTGTTTAAATTTTGTGAATTAAATAACAGAGAGTGTGTGTTAAAAAAAAGTTATAGTAGTGTGTGTTTAGTAGACATCAACACAACAACTAAATTGTTTTTCTTTTGGGAATAAAATACTTTTGAATGCTTAATCTCTTTCTTAATTTATCATTTATAGCGATAATAACCATCGTTATAATGTCAAGATAATGATTTATGATGTATTATAGGAAACAATATCCGTCTTTATGCATGGTCAAACATATTGAATTGCATACCAAGTTTAATCAGAAAGAGATTGAGACATAGTACTAATTGTTACTGCTTATAAATATACATGTTTGCTTAAATCATGTTTCTGTATTTTATTAAGAAACTAAATAAACCATATTATTCGGATAAATAATTAACACTATTAAAATAATGATACTCATTCATTTCTAAAACAGAATTTATACAAGATTTATTTATATATATTTGATTTATTTTATATTGATAAAATTTATATTTTTATTAAATCAATATATTAATTTATTATATGATTGAACATATCTATAATTTTAAATATAATTTTACATCTGAATTAAATAACATTTATTCTCCAACGTGTTTCTTAAATATAAGATTTTTAAAAATATATATTACTATTACTAACTTCACTAGTTATGTTAATTCTCTTAAATATAAAATTTTAAATTTATCATAAATATGTTAATATAACAAATTTTTTTAGTTATGTTAATTTTAATAAATGATGCTGTATTTTCTGATTTATGATATTGACAAATTACTTTGTATCATTTTTAATTCTTCACATGCATGCAACTTATAAAGGATGATAAATAACATTTCATATTTATTTAAACAATACATATATATATTGATTTATTTTAAAATTATCAAAATTACATATTAAAATGATGTGATATATACATATAGATGATGATATTTATTATTGAGTTTATATACCTTCCTAACAATGTTTTAAACTTATGAAGAAATTAAAAGCTAGATATATTTATATAGTTAAATATATTAATTATATTAAAATTTATAATTGATTTAAGAAATATTAATGGATTAATAGATTTTATAAAGACTACATCAATCGGTTTAATACATTCTTAAAAAATTACTAATTTAAAAGATGCAAAATAGCTGATTCATTAGAAAAATTACTTTAAGTTACATAGGCATCATGAACACCTAAAACTAATTGTTACTCCTTATAAATATAGATGTTTGTTTAAATATTGTATCTGTCATATATATTTGAAAACTCAATATACTATGTTATCCGAATAATAATTAAGATTTTTCAAATCAAGGATACTAATTAATTTCAAAGAAGAATTTTATATGATTTAATTTTATATTAAAAATTACTTATATCTTTTTACTAACTACAAATAGTCGTTTTTAGATATTATATAATTTTATTTTATTAAACTTTTGTAATTTATATACAAAGTGTTAAAATGATATTTAATGACATCTTAATTAAATAGAAAATTTTCTCAAGCTTATCTATAGTAGAAATAAAATATTAACGTATCATAGATAAATTAATATAAATAAATTTATTAGTTATGCTATTTTTAGTAAACGATGCTTTATGTATTGGCTTATCATAAATATATTAACAAACAAAATTTCTTAGTTTCATTATTTTTAATAAATGATTCTTTATTTTTGGTTTATGAATGGATTAAAAACTTTCTATTATTAATTTATTTATATGTAACTTATAAATTTTGATAAATAATTTTTTTCATATTATTTTAAACCAATTTTTTATATATTTAATTCCTATTTAATCTCTTGATATTAATTATTATAATGATGTGATACACATAGATGATGATGATATTTATTATTGAGTTATCTCTCTTCCAAAAAATGTTTTCAATTTCATGAAAGAATTAAATCTAAATATATTAATAGAACTTTATTTATTAGTTTGGTTATTTATCAAAAATTTGTGTCGAGATGTAATTTATGATTTAAAGTTATAAGTGGTTTGGATTCATAATGTAGGCCTATCATACAGTCCCATAACCAATGATTTTGTAAGTATTTAATTACTATCATTTTGCTTCAAGTATTAAGAAAATAAAAGATATGGGAGATTTTCTCAACATTTTATAGTTTGCTGAGGTGTTGTGCTTAGGAGAGACTTTACTCAACTTTATATATAGATAGATATGTTAGTGCAAATACTTTTGATACATTTGATAATAAGTCGAAATAAGCTCTGTGACATATAATATCTATCTTATTAAAGTTGAAGTACTTTTAGGTATATTTGGAAACATGGATAACAATTTACAAAAAAGAGAATATTGTTTGGAAACAAAAATAGTAGTGTTCTTTCACTAATGTCTTTTTATTAATTTCATTAACATAAGGCCCAAAACATTTTAATTGGATATACAAATTTGTGTAGAAAATCCATAAATCTACAATTAAATCAATAGTTAGGCAATGTGTGTGATTAAACTGATTTATTTTTAAAAAATAATCATTAACGTAAATATGTAATATATATTGACATGTATACATATTTATCAGGTTGTTATATTAAATATATTTTACATTAACTATTTTCAAGATGCTTCCTATTAATTTAAATATGATATATACAAACATAATAATTGTGGTAATTTAGACAACCATATTAATATGTTCAGTGGCGGATCCTGAAATAATTTTAACTGAGGCAAAAATATTTAAGTTAAATTATTTTTTTTTAAATATTTTTTTAAAATATAAATAAAGTATAAATTTTATATCATGTATATATATATATGTGTGTGTGTTTAAATTTATTTTTATGAAACGAATAATAACATATTTTACAAAAAATAATCATAGCTAATTTATTTAATTTTCTTAATTACATAATACATTTGTGAAAATATATATATTACATATGTGATGACTTATTGAATTATTTTATATACTTTTTAGAAAGATGTTACCGTGTTAACTTTTAATAATTAATTGGTTGACAACAAAAAAAGAGTATTTAAATTTATCTAAAAGGTTTGGAATTAAACCTTCTAAACCTTGCATACCAATGTTAGGAAAGAAAGTGTTAGAATAGGTAAGTCAAGGAAAGAGTCTTAGAATAGGCAAGTTTGATATGCTAATATCATGCGTGCTAATATTTATTAATTAAAAAGTTTTAACTCTTTAGTTAATAGAACTATGTTATCAGAAAAAAGAAAGTAAATATATTTGCCAATTGCCTATTAATTGTGTACTAGATTTTGACCCGCGCTTAAAAAGCGCGGGTTTATTTTTGAAATAAAATAAATTCTTCTAAATGAATTTTTATATAAGATAATGTATATGTTATACATTTTCCAGGTAAACCGAACCGTATCAACACTGAAAAAAAAAACAAAAATTAAACCGAATTTCATAAATAATCGATCATATCATATATTTTCTGGAACCAAAAAATAGAAACCGAACCGAGAACCAAATGGGTATTTAAAATTTTTAAAATATAAATTATATACCTACAAATATTAATTATATATAATATTTAAATACTAAATATCCTGAAATATTATTTAAACCAAATTAGGCAAAAAATAAATTACCCGAATATTTTCTATTCAAACTATCTGATATTTAAATTGTAGGATAGTTTACATTTAAAATTAAATAAAAACGTATCATATGCATAGTTAGAATTTGTAAAATAAATAAACATCTATAATATTAAAATCTCCAACTCATTTAGACCCATTTTATTTTTATATATACAATTAATCATTTAATTCATGAATAAAAATGTAATATCAAATTTTAATTTTTGATTGCATGTAATTAACTAAATCAATGTTTCGTAGTTGAATATTAGACACTAAAGCTTTTTAACTTCCAATTTATGTAAAAATATTAAATATATTAAAGTATATAGAGATTTATTGTTAGAGTAATTATGTAGTAGATTATGGAAAGTAATAAATGAGTTCACTTAAATTATAAAGTATTTATATAGTTAGAGAAATAGTATCTATATACAGTAAAACCTCTATAAATTAATAATGTTGGGACTTTGAAATTTTATTAATTTATAGAGATGTTAATTTACGAAAGTTTCCTTATTTAGATTTTTTTTCTATTTTTATTTATAAAATAAAAATATTTAATTTTACCATATGTACATTATTTAAATTTTAAAAAATTTGAGTTTTATATTGTTTTATTATCTTATTTGGTGTATATTTTTATGTTTCATAGAATTGTTACATGGTTTTCGATGTAATTTAACTAAATATTATCAAAATATATTAAAATGTTTAAAAAATAAAAGTATTTTTATAGTAAATATAAAATCCCTAACTAAATATTATCAAAGTATACTGAAATGTTTAAAAAATAAGAGTATTTTTATAGTAAATATAAAACCAACAATATAATATTAGATTGTACTTATATAAAATTATATATAGCTAGATTATTAATTTATGATTTTAGTGGGACCATATATTTACATGGAAGTTTTAAAAATATTATTATCTTATTATTTTATCGATTTGTGTCATATTTTACACCGGCCCAAATTGGGACCGATGAAATTTATTAATTTATAGAGATTATTAATTTATCGAGTATTAATTTATAGAGGTTCTACTGTAGTTAGAGAAATATAAGGGAAGAACAAAAAATGTTAATCTAATAAAAGGGTCCAAATAACTTGTATAAGTAGAGTTTTTAGGATTCCTTCTCTTTTAATAGTATTGATGGGCACAATTCAGTTATTCAAAAAGAAAGAAATTGATCAAATAATAAAGCAATGGATCAACGAATGAAATAAATTAACTAGATGGGGAAAATATGTTATTTGCAGTGGGGGGGGGGGGCAATAATCGTTAGCCTTAAATAATTACAAGAGCTAGTTATTTTTTACTGGGTGCAGCTGCCCCCATCCCACCTAACGTAGATCCTCCGCTGAATATGTTAGTTATACAATTTTTCTTATTTCAACAAAAATATAAAAATATATAATATTTATATTGTTATACATAAACATATTGATATTGTTATATATAAACATATTTATATATGTTATATATTACAATTTACGGTAACACCTATGCGGATGTTAGACATGGTCATCCAAGTATCCATCAACTACAATTTAGTTTTTCTAGATGTTGGGATTTAAAATAGTTTTACATCCCTATATTATGATTTTATGGATGGTGTCGAGTACGATCATTCAAAGTTCGAATATGTTTGTTAAAACCTAAAAATATCTAAAAAGTGTCAGTTTACTAGCGTTATTAATTTTTTTTTTTTTAAAGAAGGTAAAAATCAAAATCTGCGTTTTCTAAACACGAGTCAAAATGTAGTTAAAGTTAAACTGAATGCTGTAAATGATATAACTTATAATAAAAATATATGATAAAAACAGTATAATATGTATATGATATCTTTGCAGAAAATCAGGTTATGATGAAGCTGTCGTAAGGTCCTCCTAAACTAGACTCTCTAAAAAAATATGTACTCACTTATCAATCAAAGCTACGATTTGTTGACGAATAAAATGGTACTCATGCCGTCTAAGTTCTAACGTATCCATTTTATATATATAGACATCGGTTATAATTTTCCAACGAATAATTTAATAAAATTTTATATACTACGTAAATCAAAGAACTAGACCCTGTAATATATTGATCTCACTTCTAATTTTTCAACAAATAATATTTTTAAACTTCATATACCACCTAATAAATGGATTAACTCCTATAATTTTTTTTTGTAGAAATAAGAATACCTAAGGTCTCAAATCTCCATACTATATCAGTATATGATGCATTTATACATTCAAACAAAAATATAATATCATCTAATTTATTTTGAAATATGTGGGTTAACATCTACAAAAATATTGAATTTTTCGAGTATGACGAACAGATTCAACGCGATCCCAAGGTAATAAATGTCTTATCTTTAACCTATTATACTTTGATCTAGAAACTTAACTTAAACCTAAACCTATTAATATTTAGTTCTTCAATCTTTTCGGTTATCTGAAACCCATCAAATTTTTCATAAACATTGTTCAACTTGAAAAATGTTTATTTTATAAATGAAATGATGTAGTTAATACTGAAGAAATAATGGAAATAGATTATTTGGAATATACACAAAATACTTTTTTCCGACAATACACAAATTATCAAGGGAAGACAACGTAACTTTAGATCAATAAAACAAAAAAATGGAAACTCAAACCAACAAAACAAAAAATCATCTCCTCTCGTTATGGCATCACCACAAATAATTATGTAACGCCCGACCGTCCACGGCTAATGGGCTACCCACGCCCGCTCTCTCGGCCCATGGACCCCATCCCGTTCTAACGGTCGGTCCGTTAATTTTCCAAAGCTCTAGAGTCATGTTTACTCACCCTGCAATCACCACCCGACCTTTTCCCGTGCTTTGGCCTCACTTACACGGTATCGCAAATCACTTCCCGATAGGTCACCCATCCTTTGACTACTCCAGCTCAAGCACGCTTAACCCTGGAGTTCTCTCTGGATGTGCTCCCGAAAAGGTAAGTGCACTTTGGTGACTTAGGTATCCAAATCAATTCTCTTAAGCCTTTCCACATATCACAACTCGGGATGTTACAATTCAGTCCCTCTCAAAGAACGCAACGTCCTCGTTGCGCCCCACGACATGTCTCACGACGCCTCTAATTTTCCAAGGCTCTAGAGTCATGTTTACTGACCCTGCAATCACCACCCGACCTTTTCCCTGTGCTTTGGTCTCACTTACACGGTATCGCAAATCACTTCCCAATAGGTCACCCATCCTTTGACTACTCCAGCTCAAGCACGCTTAACTCTGTAGTTCTCTCTGGATGTGCTCCCAAAAAGGTAAGTGCACTTTGGTGACATAGGTAGCCAAATCAATTCTCTTAAGCCTTTCCACATATCACAACTCGGGATGTTACAAATTACCTCATAATTATTAATAGCTTTTATTAGATCTTTAAATACTATTTAGGATAAGATGGTATTAAGATATAAATTCTCTAAAATTCCATCGGTTTCTCAATCAAAATTTTTAAATTTGGACAAAATAACAAATAGAACTCTTTATGTTTATATTTGTTTCTTCAAACATTTGTGAAAATCATTTAACATTACATTTCTCCATTTAACTCTATTTGTGATTGTTAATTTTCTGCTGTGATTTGTCAAAATCCACAACTCCTTATATAGATGACTAAACATTGCAATGGTTGATAACTAAACATTGCAATGGTTAGATAATGAATACAATGGTTAACACCAAAACTTACAATGATTTATCATCAATACTACAATTAGCAATAGTTGCAATGATTATCACTAGATATATCACTGGTTTTTCAATACAAATTATATTCACAAATGTTTCAATGTTCCAAAAAAAAATTACAATGGTTTACTTAAACGGTTTCAAAATTTTCATTTGAATATCTATCAATCACGTCCCACTTATGAAATGTTACTTTACATAAAATTATAATCCTCAAAGTACAATCTAAACACCATATAATTATTTTAGAAATTATAATATTATAAAATAACTAAATATCAGAAAAACTAAGACAATTGTAGGTATTTTAAAAACTTATAAAAAATATATATATGAAAATAAATGAAAAGAAAACTCTCTGAAAGTATATGCATTTTAAGATAAAAATACATATAGACATTGACAACCCTTTAAAATATATAAACTTTAGAGAATGAAATATATTTTAGATTTTTTTTCAAATATATATATATATATATATATATATAATATTACAACTCATTAAAAAAACAGTACAATTTTTAGGATTAAAATACCTATTATTATGAAAAACAATTTAAAAAAAACAGTAGAGTAGTTTTAGACTTACATACCCAACGAGTATCAGTTCATATTTTGCAGGATTCCTTTTAAGCAGGTTCAATTTGGTTATACTATAGTGTTCTATATCTCCAAATAAATACTTGAAAAGTCTCCAGGTATCATTCGGTTCTTTTTCGGTTATCTGAAACCCATCAAATTTTTCATAAACATTGTTCAACTTGAAAAATGTTTATTTTATAAATGAAATGATGTAGTTAATACTGAAGAAATAATGGAAATAGATTATTTATAATATACACAAAATACTTTTTTTCCGACAATACACAAATTATCAAGGGAAGACAACGTAACTTTAGACCAATAAAACAAAAAAAATGGAAAGTCAAACCAACAAAACAAAAAAAAACATTTGAATAGACAATATCACAATAAAATAAATAGATTTAGTTAATGCTTGGATATATAGAAGTTATTCTTTGTTACATTGTTTTCGCTTATAATTAAAAGATTTTTTTGGCAAAATACACAAACCGCACACATACCGTTTTATAGGTCAATGATGTATGGCTAGAATCTGATTTTTAGAAATGAATGTAAGAGTTATGAGCCCTTTGCATGGGTTAATGATGAATATGATTAGATTTGATTTATAAATGAATGTAAGAATCACGAGAAAATTCTAAGACACAAATCAATAGTCACTAAATGTTTTCATTTCTCTTTTTTTTTTTCTATTCTAATTTCCGTGTGGCATATATATACACATGAAAGAACCAAAAGACACACTGCAAAAAGTCACCTCTGTTCATTTGAAAAGTTACAAAATTTAGATTTCCATAACTATTAGTTAACTAATTTGGTATACAGAATCATTTCCTTTATTCTTCTTCAGATTATTTCTACAATTACTTTTGGCAGAAAAAATGTAGCCGGAGATTGAGTGTGTCAGTTTTTAGAGAAGAGTTCGTACAGGATCAATGTTGTATACAGCAATAGAGACTAACTACGTCGCATTAGAGAGGTTCTTGAAAAGGAGAAAATTTTCATGTTAACAGACTTTACACGGGTGAGCTCCTCTTTTCTTGGTCTTTTTTATATAGCCATAAACTGATTTGTAAAGTTTTTTTCACTACAATGTTTCAAGAAAAAAAAACTTGGTATACGACCAACCCATGGGTGCAAACCTTAGGTAATGACTGCACCAATAGTATTTCCAAAAATATATTGACTTGTATAAACATTTTGTTAGAAGTGTCACACCATTACAATTTGAAGGTTATTTTTGCACTTGAGATTAACAAAATTAATAGAGTCAAAAATCAAACAGCCAAACGACCAAAGATTCAAACACACTTTTCGAATTTGGGACAGAGCAAACCAAATAAATGGTTTACAAAGGCTTGACGTTAAAGTTGATGCTGGTATTTTAAGTGGAAAGGTAAAGTGATGATATCTATAGATTGGGGATATAGCAAAACGAGTAAATGGTTTGGAAACGCAATTCGATAATAATTGTTTCTGAAATTCTGGATGAGAATTTGAATTGAAGAAGATAATGGAAGAACGATAAAGGAATAAGGTGTCAAAAAAGAGTAAACGTAGATATATAAGGATTGATAAGAAAAACATCATTTAAAGGTTGCGTTGGTTGAGATGGAAACGTTTCAGGGGAAAAGGTGTGTTGTTTGAGATGGAAAAGATTCAGGGAAAAGATGCCAAAGAAATAGTTGATGACGTAAGCAATTTAAAGCAATAGAATTTTCTGTCTGTTGGATCATAAAAACCAAACAAACTGGACCGTAGGATTTTAGTTTTTTTTTTCCTATAAAAAATACTGATATCAATTTAGGTTTGCTATTATATATAGATAATACTTATTTGAAAAGTTACAACTCATATTTTTTCAATATATACAATTATTTTTTAAATAAAACACACAACTTTAAAAATAAAAAGACACAAATTTTAATTGTTGAAAATACATAACCTTTCAACTTCACAACTCTTGGAATTAATCAGGATTGCTATTTTTTATAATTGTTTGTTGGAAACATACATATATAAACTGGCAACTTTTAAAATGAAAATTATGATTTGAGAAAGCATTGACATAGCTATTATAGATTTTCAAACTTTTGTTTGGAGTCACACCATTTCAATTTAAAGATTACTTTTATTGAAATAATATTTATATGAAAATTCACAACTATTCGATATAAAGAATCACGTTTTTCAATATATACGGTTATTTTAAGTAAAAAACACAATTTTAAAATAAAAAGACACAATTTTTAACTGTTGAAAACATATAAATTTTCAACTAAAATGAAGTTCAAAACGGTTGGAATTAATTATGATTGTTATTACTTACTACATTTATTACATACAATGGATGCATAGATTTTCATAACTGTTTCAAGTTTTCTCTAATTCTCCTTTATGTTTCTAAACTCTCTCCAATCCTGCTGTAGATAATTTTCCTTCTCTCCCTTTTTCTCCAATTCCAAACTCTATTAAAGTACTGATATTTCTCTGCAATTGTCCAATTCTTATATTCTGGAAGTTCTGCAATTACAGTAGGCATATTCTTTTTAGATGGCCTTGGTGCATGCTTAAAAAGGTACATTTCCAAACAAAATATTTGATGATTTTCTGTACTTTTTTTTAATTTTGGAGATACGTTTTTGTCTCTGCAATACACCGCTTGTAGTTATTTGAATGTTTATGTGATCCGATTTCTTTCTGAATGGTTAATAATATGGGAGAGGAGATATCATTTTACAAATTTCATTGTTTCATATTTATTTTTCTAATTTTGTTTTGGTTCGTGACCTTTCGCCAGAATGGTGTTATCTCATAACGACTAATTTTTCATCAGTCATAACCTTTCAATTTAAATAATGTTTACGACCTTTACAATTAGTAGATATACTTATATAAAGAGTCACAACTTTTCAATATATAGTCACATTTTTCAATATATACAATTGTTTTAAATGAACACAACTTTTAAAATAAAAAGACACAACTTTAAAATATTTTAAATATGTAATTTTTCAACTTCACAACTCTTGGAATTAATCAGGATAAATAAAAACACAACTTTTAAATAAAAAGACACAACTTTTAAATATTGAAAATACTTAACTTTTCAACCTCACATAGAATTATATGAAAAGTTACAACTTTCCCAATGCGATGCTTAGTACCTCTACGGGGAAAATTTATTTAAAAGAATACGCTCTTTAATAAAAATATAAAACACACCTTCATAATATCTTTTAACTACTTTTTCGAAAAGACACATGGTTTCGTAGTTAGTTTTATTGTTGGTAACCGACGAGTGGTGGAAAACGGGTGCTTGTGTGGTCGATAACGTGCTTTACGTTTATTACGGTAGATTCGGGTTGATGTGATTATATTAGAGAGCCATTTTCTTGGTCGATGAAAGAGTAAGTAGCATATCTATAAAACTTAATATGTCGGCTACTAACAAAACATACATCAACTTTTAATAGGTTATTAAACAGTACAAAACGTAAACATGATTAGTTAATCTACTAATAATACTAGAGCCCATTATCATTACTCCCTCCGTTTCATTTTAATTGTCATTCTACATTTAATTTTACATATTTTCAAGAAAAAAACACAATTATCTATACACCTAACCACTTTTCAACCAATAGAAAAATAGAATATCATATAAAATTAATAAATTTTGTCTCGATACTCTAAAACGACAGTTATTTAGAAACGAAATTCTTCCTCTAGAATGACAATTAATTAGAAACGGAGGGAGTATTATTTATATTTGAAAATGGAAACGAATTATTGTACACATACATTCTTTGGGATATTAAAAATAAATACATTTAAAAAACAAAAACTTTTTTATAATTAAAATGAAAACACAACTTTTCACATTTGCAATTCACAATCTTTCACATTAATGGAGAGTATCAAGATATACATTGTTTCAAAAAGTTTAAAGTATTAATTTTTTTTTTAAATAATCACATTCTTTCAAATAAACTAACTTTTTAACAACACATTATTTCAAAGTAATTTTATAAAATTTAAAATAAAAACATAACCATTTAGTTTAGTGGAGATTCACAACCTCTTAAATTAATGAGGGTTAATGATAAAAACACAAGTTTTAACAAGAGACACAACTTTTAATAAAAATACCCCTTAATGAACAAACACAACTTTTATCAAAGAAGAGACTCAACCTTTTATAAGAAAGTGCCTTATTGAACAAACACAACTTTTAACAAGAATTGAGATCTTTATAAAAATACACAACCTCTGGAATTAACGAGGATTCCTATTATTAGCAGATATGGAAATATCAGATTTTGTTTTCATGAGCCCGATGCTTAATACGTATCAGATAGTAAAATCTAAGATATAGAAACACATTTTCTTTTGAAATAAGGATCTCAAGACTCTTGGACAAGGCTCGTGGCCACCACAGGACAGCTTACTACAAACTTAGCGTCTTCGTCATCAACCCAACTCAAAACTCCATAAACCACGTCCCCTCGCAACGCACTCTGACTCTCCAATCTCACAGTGTAGCTTTGCTTCTCGTTTTTCTTGCTGAACATTAGTCTCTTTGGCTCTACGGAAACGTTTATACCCTTCAAGCCTCTCACTCTCACGCTATAGCTTCTCATTGCTCCCCCCACGTTTGTCAACGTTCTCCTCATGATCTTAGGACCATTTTGATCTGAATTGAAGTATGCAATGATTGAAGGATAGTTAAGATATGGAGATGGGTTTCTGCACGCGTCGGATATATTCGATCTTGTGATGATATTAATCAATTTCCTGGATTGTTTTACCTCGTGACAAAGGAAGTTAATAAAATCTTGTGGAGATGTATCGTAGATCAAGCCAGGGTTGAGGACTCTCTCTGTACTAACATGTCCTGCTCCAACGGCTAAAGGGTTGTCTAGCGCTAAAGCCGTTGTCATAATTGCTGATTTGATAGCCGAGGGGCTCCAGTCTTTATGGACTTGCTTTATAAGCGCAGCGACTCCAGCTACATGAGGTGAAGCCATTGATGTCCCGGTTAAGAGATTGAACCCGCTGAACAACGGTCTTGCTCGAGTTCCGGTTGTTACCGGCTTAGCCGGTGGCCAAGCTGAGAGTATCAGTGTCCCAGGAGCTAAAATGTCTGGTTTGAGGATCTGAGGGAAGCTTGTGAACGGACCTCTCGAGCTGTAACTGTCCACTTCTGGTGCTGGTTTAGTCCCGGTCACCGTTTTGTGAAACTCCAGCTTCGCGGTGGCGTTGTTTTCGTTGCTAGATGCGTAGTTTTTGATAGTTTCTTGGTGTTTTGAGCTGATGAATGCTACTGGAAACCCGAACTTGACTGTATCTTGTGCTGCAAGTAACTTATCTGTTAGTAGAACTACTGCATTAGCTCCCGTGGATTTGGCTTGTTGAAGTTTGCTTCTGATGTTTACGTTTTCTTCGTTACAGACAATGATTCTGTTCACCAAAGAGTTGTTCCCCGCATTGCAAGACTCAGCGTACGTTACTGGAAACGGAACCGACGGGAACTCTCCGGGAAACAGAGACGGAAAACTGAAACTAACTCCGTTTCCTAACGTTAAGATCCCTCGAAACTCACGACCCATTGTTCCCGCGCCAACCGTCATAATCCACGGCGCGCCGTTAATCAGACTCCAGTAATACGGCCCGTCGTTACCACCTGAGGCAACAACGAAAACGCCTCTTTGAACCGCTGCAAACGCTGCGACTGCGATTGGATCGTTTTCTAGACCGTCATCAGTGCTTAGTCCGAGTGATAAAGATATCACATCGACTCCATCTCGAACCGCTTGATCAATCGCTGCGATCACGTCTGATGAGTAAACTCCTTCCTCCCAAGCAGCTTTATACATGGCTATATGCGAGTGCGGTGCGATTCCCGAAGCGGTTCCTTGCGCGTAAGAGAAGTAAGACGCGTTCTCGACGTGATTCCCAGCCGCAATGGCCGCGACATGAGTGCCGTGTCCGATTGTATCGTAAGGTGAAGAGTATTTATCATTCTTGGTTCCTCTCAAATCAGGGTTGCTGGCGAACAAGCCTGTTAGGATCTTAACTTCGAATCACACATAGACATGTTGATTCTTCATGGTTTAAACACAAACTTAAAAGTAACTTTGACACCAAGATTTAACGAGTTCCCCTCATCAAGGGTACATCTCGTGTGGGAACCTCCTCCCACAAACATCCACTATCTTATCAAAGGTTTACATAATCGCTCTTAACCAGCGCTTCTTTGTGTTTCAGGTACAAGCTTTAAGAGAAACAATAACAAAGACAAAGAGAAGAGTACTAAAGGTGGAGACTCAAACTCCCACTTTCTATGGAGATCATCTTCTTCTCTCTTTGATACTCTCTTGCTCTCACCAAGCTATGAAGACTCCGTAGATCTCGTGCCATTACGGCACCCTTCGGTGAACCTCTATTAGGGTTAGTTTCTTGTAAACGTCTTCTACCTTCTTTTATAAGTAACTGATGTCGGTTTAGACAAACAGATGAGTTCCATTCTGGACTTGGGTCTAAAGGTTAAATGACTGAGGCCCATAACTTACAATCTCCACCTTGGGCCTAGTTCATTTACCCATCGTCTCCCTTCCGATCACGACATTCTACCTTGTCGTAATACAGACCAAGCCAAGCTTCTTTGACGGCAAAGTCAATACACTTCCCGATCCTCCGTATCCTTCAGAAACTTCACTGACGAGACTGATCGCAACCTTCACCAGCGATGCTCCTCTTTCTCCCGTTGGAATACGAATGAAGCTCTCTCAATTTGTGAAGCTCTTCTCTGTAACCCATGTACCGGTGAGTTCTCCGTCGCCATAGGCCCATAGCCATACCCAACCAGAGTCATCTCCATCATGACTTTGTTCTTCGGAATCCTTCGATGATATCTCATCTCTTCATCACTTCATAGATAGTGGAGTCAACTGCAGAGTCTTTGCAATTCCCGGTGACACCTTCGGAACCGATCGTCTCTGGTGGTCATAATTACTAGATCTAGGTACAAACCTTTTTCTTTAAGCTTCTTCTGGTGATCGTGACCATTAATCTCATATGTCACGCAACCTCTGGCAATTCTCGACCTTGAGAGACCACCAAACTTGAGATCTTTTCCGATAGCCAACCTGATGCATCTCAACCCAGCTGTGATTTCTGCTTGAATCAGTGCTGATAATAATTTTGTTTCCCTTTGATCTTTCAGATAGTGAAATCCGGATGTAATTTTAACTAGCCATCACATCCTCCAATGTCAATCTCCGACACTGTTGGCTTCTGTACTCTCAGGTAAGCCTCAAACACCTCATGTCTATCTCTCTTTCATGGCTGACTCGAGCATTGAGTTCTTCTGAGATTTCCTTCTTTGAACCATAAATCATTCATCCTAGCCATTTTGCACTTCTGATTATCATATAACCTGTAAGAAAGAACCTTAATTGAATCACATGGTTTCTTCCGCAGGTACTCCACCTGAAACCATTGATCCCAATTCCTTTTCATGGCTGCACTTCCGGGAAGAGCACAATCTTCTCTTACATGTCTGCTTACTTCGAACTGTTCTCCAACTCTTGGATAAAATTCTGAAAACTAAATCCAGACTTGTATATTTTGCAGGACAACATCTCCTTAGACGGCTTCTCCGATGAACATCCATGTTCTTCAGCTGTCTCGTTTACCTCAGGTAACTCCATAAAACTAGAGTCATATTCTATATATGTCTCTTAGGATTTTCCCATTCCGATCTTAGTTGCCCATTTGACGTTAAGATTTCCCAAAATCAAAAAAACTTTAACTTTTGATTTTATCTGATGTCAAATTCTTCTGGAAAAGAAAAGACCGATATTCTCTCAATCTTCTGGTGTCTTTATGTAACCTTACAGTACCTGAAACGAACACTCTTGACTCGTTCCTCTGGATTCAGTAACATATTGTGAAGTATTAACCTGCTTCACTTGAATCCTTTATCAGATGCTCCACCTGGAATCAAGTTTACCTCACCATGGCTCCGGATGCCTAAGAGGTAACTTCTTAATCCCTTTGATTCTCTTGATGTGCGCTTATCTTTAGAATCAGAAAACCCTTGAATCAACTGCAATAGACCCTGAGACTGAACTTGCTGTCTTTGTTTGAACCATAATCTGAATTATTTCTTGTACCGCCATCGTCACTGATAGAACACGCCTCCAAACAAAACCTGTAGGGAAGACTTTCGACACAACCATCAATTCAGCTTGTAAAGTTCAACCAAAACCCATTTATCAGTAGATCATCACTAACGAAACAACCACAACCCTGAATATTTCTTGTACCGCCATCATCACTGATGGAACACGCTTCCAAACTAAACTTGTAGGGAAGACTTTCGACACAACCATCCATTCAGCTTGTAGAGTTTAAAAAAAATAAACCCTACTACCAGTAGATCATCACCACTAGCAAAGAAATATTAGTCTCTTGTCAATGGCTGAACCATGAAACCTGAAACTTCCTCTTTACAGCCACTTTCTATCACATCTTAAGCTTGCGACAGACTTTCTTTAACTGTAAAACCTGTTCCACAATACATGCTTCTTGTATCTGTGAATCCACCAAAAACAAATAGTTTGGTGCTTGCATCACAACAGTCTTTGGACTTCCAATAGAACCCCTTCTGATTCATCAATACCCTATGACATGTCCTTGACTTGATGTATCCTCACGTGAGTTTCAATCACTTTCATTCTCTGAAAAAATCTCCTTAATTTTCTTCTTGTGATGCCAAAAGAAACCAAGTCTAGCTTTACTTGTTTCTTACTACCAATGCATAACATCAAATCATGCATTTACATATTTTCTTAGATGTCTAGATTCTAGAACACACTCAGCTCCTCTTGTATACCTTTGCAATTGCTTTTCCTGAGAAGCTGTCCACATACTTACCCTGATGCAAACCGATATAACCAACTTTCCACTAGCTGTTAGCTGCAACTGCAGAACTCAAACCGCATTTGTCTTTTTGCATAGTGTTCTTTTATAGAATCTTTCTCCTCGTTGCTTCTATAAACTTGATGAAGATCATGTCTAACTTGACAATATGAGCAGCATCTCATAACCCTTGATGTGACTGACCTTGAGCCCAAATTCTGCTAAGAACCTGAAGTTTGTCTCTGTCAGTTCAGCTGTTTACTAGTCACGTAAACATTTCATCTTCTTTACCCAAGCTTAAATATTCAGTAGTACGTACTGATCTTGTATCCAGCAACCTGTCTTTCCTAGTGAACCATTTTTTTTCTTGTTCACTCATTCACCATTCTTGGATTTCTATGCACACACTCCCGCCATGAGCTTTGTATATCTCAGTGAATGATCCACGGTTGAACTCCCATTCTTTGAATATTACTCAAACAACTCAGATCAAACATGCTTGTTAATCTGAAGACACTCAGAACAATTTCTTAATACACACACTGCCCTTGAAACTATCACATAGCTCCACCTGGACCATGATAATATAAGAAACGTCTCTTATATGCTCAGCAGCTCCATCTCTTGAGTTTAACCAATTCACTGTCCAAAATTTACTACTCATCGAACTTGTGTAAAATTGATAACCTTAGTGTGACTTGAGAAACCAGGACCTGTGTCAGCTATTTAGACATCCCGCTCAATGTGCACACTAATTAACATCTCTTCCAAAGAGAACCACCAAGAACTTTTCTACCATGTAAGTATTTCAAAAATCTGCTTTTCATCCTCAGATTTGGCCCTTTTAGATTTTACTCGTGACTCCCTTGAACTCTTTCTTGATAGTATTATCTGACTATCAGACCTCGTGCAATATCTCACTTGCTCCGTACTTTCATTAATTAAATCTTAACATGTTTCACGTTGTGGACTAGTGAAACAAAACCCTTTGATGCATCTATCCTAGTAGCCTGAGATCTTGAGTCCATACTACAGATACCAATACTTCATTGCTTTGTAGCCTTTAGCTACTAGATGACTTTCTGTAGCCTTTCTTATGGTAGCACCTCTGCTAATTTCCCGTTAGCAAATTTTACCCTTTAAATCACTTTTCTGAAACTTCTTGTTGATATAATTATAACTCATGCTTGAGTATTTTACAATTATTTCCATCACCTCACGTGTAAGAAAACCTTTTGTTGTTCCCACAAGTATATATCACTTGTTACAACAAAACCATTGCATTGTCGACAAGCAACTTCTGATTCTTCTCCATCAGATTCTTCTTGAGGCGTCCTTTCAACGTTGTTTCCACTTGACTTCTGATGATCAAAAAACAATTCAGAGACCATGATCATCATACCTTTGAGCATCTTAAAAATCTTCCTGAACCAATAACCTTAATACCGAGACTTATTATAATTCATGTTGTCTTCTCAAAATCTTTCCCATAAAACCTGAAATCTTCAGATTATGAACACTGTCTGCCGTCTCTTTCTCAGAATCCATGAAACCCTTAACATATATCAGACCAGCTAGTTACACGAATAGAGATCTAGGAACTAAGGCGTCCCCTAGTCCTAATCACTCCATTCTCCGCATCTGCTTTTGATATACTTGAACACCATCTGTATCAGTCCTTTTATCATCATACTTCATAAAGAATTATCCTAGAAAACCAGCGCTGTATCTTGATCAAATTCTTCTGTAAAAACTTGCATACAGATCTTGTGTTCAAACCAGATTTAACCTTCTAAAATTGCAGAACAAAGTCTCATTGACAAATCGTCAACATGTTCATCACAAAGCTCTTTTGTGATCGCAGCGGAAATATATATACTCTCTTCTAGACTTGAGACATGAAGTTGATTGATTTGAAAAAGACCTAGACCTTTAGCCAACGGCTCTTAGACTGTCTTTACCATAAACCAATCTTGTGATATCCTCCATCACAAAAATAACAAAACCAGTCTCACGGTTTGTTGGTTAGTTGCAGGACAGAACCTTCCTTTTCCTTGAGCTTGTGTACCTCTCCTGAACCATGAATACCTTACCCAAGCTCTGATACCACTTGTTAGGATCTTAACTTCGAATCACACATAGACATGTTGATTCTTCATGGTTTAAACACAAACTTAAAAGTAACTTTGACACCAAGATTTAACGAGTTCCCCTCATCAAGGGTACATCTCGTGTGGGAACCTCCTCCCACAAACATCCACTATCTTATCAAAGGTTTACATAATCGCTCTTAACCAGCGCTTCTTTGTGTTTCAGGTACAAGCTTTAAGAGAAACAATAACAAAGACAAAGAGAAGAGTACTAAAGGTGGAGACTCAAACTCCCACTTTCTATGGAGATCATCTTCTTCTCTCTTTGATACTCTCTTGCTCTCACCAAGCTATGAAGACTCCGTAGATCTCGTGCCATTACGGCACCCTTCGGTGAACCTCTATTAGGGTTAGTTTCTTGTAAACGTCTTCTACCTTCTTTTATAAGTAACTGATGTCGGTTTAGACAAACAGATGAGTTCCATTCTGGACTTGGGTCTAAAGGTTAAATGACTGAGGCCCATAACTTACAAAGCCCTTGTTGAAAACCCTAGCACCGATTACTTTCTTGTTGCACACGGAAGAAGAGTTGAATTCACATTTGCCTTTCCATCTAGAGGGGATCGAACCAAGCCCCTCGTCATGAAAGCTGGGGTGATCCGGCCAGATTCCGGTATCGATTATACCGATCACTGAACCGCCTCCATAGCTCGAGACCGGCCATGTACCGGAATTTGAAGCAAGACGGATGAACTGTGGAGAGAAAGTGGTATGAAGCTTAATCGGTGAATCTTTGGTGAAAGAGACATACCCGGGTTTTTGTTGAAGACGTTGGAGCTCCGAGTTGGTGAGAACCGCACTAAACCCGTGAACCGAATCGGTATATGTGTAGAGAATCTTTGGTTTCCTCCCGGTAGTAACCGAAGTAAGAGTTGTAAAGAACCAGGTCCGGTGATCGGAAAATGGTACCGGTTTGGCGGATAAATTCATGTGGATGATGTAAATAGAGGTCTCACTTGCTGCAGTGGACACGGAGAAAGAGATGAGAAGAAGAATCACGACAGTTATCGTCATGTCTGAGAGCACGGCTTTTCTCTCTGGTCTCTCAAGAGTCAAGATTGAGATAATTTGGTCTTGATGTAGTTGAGAAATCATTAAACTGATTTTTTTTTAGTTTTCAAGGTATGACACAAAAGTTGTAAGAAGAAGAGATTGTAATCTTTGCTTCTCTTTTGCTTTTGTCGTTAAAAGCAGTATTAGGTGGTATCAATGGTGGGCAACACATCTCATCATTGTTTCTTTTAACCTTTACCGGGGTTGTTTAAAATTTAATTTCTGAAAAATGGGTGTTTATAAGTACTATTTACTAGATAAAACTCTAATGAATACTTCTATATTACGCTTATTTTTTTTTTCACAAATAATTTTTCTATTAAATTGGTTTAACTATACATATAAACTAGGTGTTTTGCCCGCACTTGCGTGCATAATTCTCTTATGAATAATTATTAACTGATGTTTCATTAATTTAAAAACCAACATAATAAGTTATTATTTATGTTTTCAAAAGTACAAATGAAACATCAAATAATTATCAATGACAAAACTCAAACATCAGAAATATTTAAAAGAATATATTTCTATACTTATCTTACTTGATTTATATTTAACTATAACATTTATACAAATAGTTTTACTTAATTTATATTTGATTATAATTATTTACATGTTAATTTTAAATTTTATAATAGAAAAATATATTTTCACGATAACAACATAATACATAAGAATTAACTTATTTTCTAAAATATCATATTATTAATATAAATTAGTTTTAATAATATATCAATAATAACAAAATTAGAGAAATTCTGATAAATAATCAAAATTAACTAGGATCATGGAGACAATTCAACAAATTCACTTTTCAAATAATTGTTTTGATGATTTATATTTGATTATTAATAATATAATTTTTATATCTTAATTTAAAGTTTTATAATATGAAAATATATTTTCAGCATAACAACATAATACATCAAAATTATCTTATATTTTATATAAGATAAAATTTAATTTTTATATATAAAATATATTTTTAAATAACAACATAATTCACAAGAATTATCTTATTTTCTAAAATATGATATATTCATATAAATTTGTTTTATTTATAAATAAACTATATATAAATATCAAAAATATAATAAATAAACAAAATTACCTAAACTTAAGGAGAACATGACAACTATACTATTCAAACATAAGCTATCACTTATTACATGTGTGATTTTTCATTTGGATCATTCCTTATAAATTTTATCAAATTCTACATAATTTAATTATAATATATTTTAATATATTTATTTTTAAATGAAAATGAATATTTTTCATTAAAAATCTACAAATTTTTTTTTCCTAAAAAAAATATTTTTAGAAATTAGTTAATTTAAATTCTAATTATCATAAAATATCATTAATTCTTACTATCGTTTAAAATATAATTAAAATTTCTTATAGTTACTGGTATCAATATATATAGGTAAATTTCTTATAGTTACTGGTGTTTTTTTGGCAGTATGTTTTCTGCATTTATGTAAGACCAATTGGTCATGAACTTAAAAAATCTAAAAATAAAGAATGATATTGTCTTGTAAATATCTCTAAAAATTAAGTTCATAATCTTAGGAGAATTCTCCTTTAATAGTATTGATGATATTAGAGATATTGCCTCCAAGCTATTTTGAGTCTTCTTATTACGAAAATAGAAAAGAATAGTTAGGAAACAAAAAAAATTAACAAATGAAGATTCTTATACAAGTAAAAACCTTTACATATCCGTAATACTCTATTATCAAGAAAGGAAAAGTTGAAATGTATATTTATGTATGAAGAGGAAAGAGAAAACAATTTGCATTATGTTTTGATATTTTTATGTTAAGGTCTGAACATATATTTCCCTTGAAATTCTTACAGAACTGCAAAGATATAAGGTGAAACACAAACAAAAAATCAAAAAGCAATTATAAATAGATTGCACAACGCATGTTATCATGCAAGTTAAACTTGCAAGAGCATATCTGATGCTAATAGAGAGTTAACGAGTATGTGGTGGACGGGGTACAAAGTCCATCCCCGGTGGAGGCACAAACTGTGATAAGACGACAACAGAAGTAACAGTTCCATTGCGAAAACCATTCATATACATCTTAGAATCATAATTGTTAACGCAAAAACAACCACCATCACTGCTACGCCAATTCTCAGATTCTTGATGAAGTATAAACACTAGAGTCCGCAAGTTACCCGTTACCAAACAATCATGTTTTCGACTCCATAGGTAGATGATATCATCATCAAACGGATTCATAGCCAACGGGAAACAGAAAACATCAAATCCAACAGACGCCAAGTTGATTTCATTCCGCGAGAGTTCCCACAACAATTCACTGTCGTCGTTGCTACTACTACTCAGCCTCCAAACCTTCAATCTTCGATACAATATCTCCACGTACATAACATCTCCTCTTGAAGTAGTCAAGCATCTCCTAACGTATTTATTATCCGGCATAGGTAGAGGTACAACCTGACAGTGATCGTCATCACCGTAGAAGTCATAAGCAACAAGGAATCCAAACTCCTTACGAGGAAATATTTCCCACTGAGACTCATCACGAAAATCTTTTTGCCACATGTAGAGCTTCCCATCGATATTCACCGGAGGATCAGAACCATCGACAGGACAAAACGACAAAAGCTCCTTAAAACTCCATAACCCTGTCTCTGACGAATACACATGCACTTCCCATACACTCCTCAGATTAGCACTAGTCCTAACAACTTTGAAGCTCGTAACCATGCCGTTTTCGACACGTGTCACCAAACCAGTGGCTGTACAATAATTATTATTAGGAGGAGGAGGGATTTCGACCCATTGTTTTAAAACTGGATTACCCACGAATGATATGCGGTTGTGATGGGTGAGGAAAGCCTCGATCCAGATCAATCCGTTGGAGGAAGCTACGAAGTAGTATTGAAGAGTAGGGAGATTTGGGTACGGTTGGAAAGGCAATATGTAGGAGGATAGAGACTTGGGGAGATCATGTTTATGGAAGCCGAGGGCTTCTGTGATGGGATGGTTAAACTTGGATATGAACATGAGAGACCATGATGAGGATGGAGAGTTTGTATTAACGGATAAAAAGAGACGGCGGCGGAAATAAGGAGATTCGGTCACGGAGTTCCATGTTTTGGAAACTGATTTGAATCTGTTGATGGATTTCATGGGTAATCTTGCTAGTATCTCTACCAGTATGTCTTCTGGGATTGTTCTCTCCATTGGAGATTTTGTTGAGTTTTGTGGAGGAATCAGTGTTGCTTAGACTTTTTATTTTCAGGTCTAGAGTTATATATATATATATATTTCTCGGCAAACATCAGGCTTGACATATTATCATTTGTTCAATATTTTTTTAGGCCCAACTATAATAGAGTTATTTTCAAAGCAGGACACATTTCGTGTTTTAATATCACGGAAGAGCACATGTTGCTCCATAGGCATTTTTGGGTGGTTGATTACTTGATTGACCTTCAGAAAGGTGATTGAGGTTAGGGTATTATCGTAATTGGCTCATATTTTTCTAGTTGGGCTGGTTAGAGTTTCTAAAATTCAATAACGTGTGGCTGTGGTTTGCGGGCGTGAGAGGGCGATAATATCAGATTTATTTGTTGAGAGTTAACCTAAAGAAGTTAACTTCTCTTTCATGAGTTTCAGAGAGGCGAGAAAACGATGTCGAGTAGGAAAAAGAAGAAGATACAGTCGGTTCGTCGAAGGAAATCCCCAAGTGTGAAGGAGAAAGGTAGGGAACTGTTTTTGGTTTCTTTTTAGTTTATGTGTTGAAGTTTATGGGTAGATTTTGGTGAGTGTTTTGTACATATGGATAGTAAGTTTATTTGGAATTTAAGATGGGATGAGTAATTTATAATTGTACAACGTTTTATGTACATCCAGACAGCAGTGTTCGTACGGATGGACAGTAGTTTAGGATTGTTATTTAACATTGAGATGGTTTCTGTACAAATGTACAACGTTTTGAATACATCCATATGGACAGAAGTGTTGTAC
The DNA here is from genome assembly GCA_932364175.1 of Eruca vesicaria subsp. sativa. Lineage (NCBI taxonomy): Eukaryota > Viridiplantae > Streptophyta > Magnoliopsida > Brassicales > Brassicaceae > Eruca > Eruca vesicaria. Next base: position 373,451 of record CAKOAT010786264.1, on the reverse strand, counting down.
AGCGTTTAGTGTGTACATATGGATATATAATGCTTTGTACAAGGTGTTCTTATATAGCTAGTAGGTTATGTGGTTAGAGATGTGTTGTACAGGATCTAATACTTTTTTTGGTGTGAACGCAGCTTGTTGTGCAGCCGATGGTAGAACCTGAGCATGATAAAGAAGATGGGTGGGGAGAGTTCGACTGTGAGATTACTGATAGGAAGGTGGGTTACATGGTTGAGCAAATTAAAGCTGGACACCGATTCAGCAAATCAGAGTGGGGTGGTGGTGATTCAGCGTAGACTGACACGGTGTACAGTTGTACATCGGATTGGGATGTATATGAGGGAAACTGTGTACGCCGGCGTTGTTCGGTTCAGATTTGGAGAGGGATGGTTGTTCTCCAGATAGTAAGACAGTGTGGTCAAAAGCATCACCAGTTGTGCAGTGAATGATGTGAGGAGCAGTTTTAGGGACGTGGATGCCAGCCATAACTTCAGGAGCATCAGAACCTCCAAGGTCTTTATCAATCAAAGGGTCCCAAAAGTCATGTATACCCTCGTGGTTGGATATCTTCAAAACCAGGAGGCAATTCAGTGTCTGATGTGTCTTTTGAAACATTTATGTATTATAAGATACAAATGTATGTAGGAATATTGTGTTAGATTTGTATTGGTAAATTTAGCAAGGAAAACTAATAGAAATAGAAGGTAACAAAGGAACATGTCCACGTTAACATCATTCATGTTATGAGGCTCCCTTAGGACATCATTTAGCGTAAACTGTACATATGAACATCATTCATCATAAGATGTACATAAGAAGAAAACATGTAGACAAACTTTCCAATATGGTAAGGAGTATATGTGTACACAAACAACGATTTCCAAATACATTGTACGTTGTAAACATGTGTACAAAAACACAAATTTTCATATATATACATTACTATGCATGTACAGAAATGACGATGTACATATGGACATCATTCGTCGTAAGATGTACATAAGAAGAAGACGTGTACACAAGTTTTCACCTATGGTTAAGGGGTAGGCGCGTACAAAAACGACGATGTACATCTGTACGTTGTACATTGTAAACACGTATACAAAAACAACAATATCTTCATGTACATTGCAAATGCATGTACATAAATGAAGATGTACATAAAGTTAGCTGAGTAGAACATTAATATCTAATCCTGATTAGAGTAGAACATTTTCACGGTATAGCTTCTCGAATACCTCCATGAACAAGACCGACACTTACAAAGATAAACATTTTTGCACTTCCATTCTTCTTAGATCCAGGTTCCCTTCTTCCCTTGTTGTTAAATTTCACTATAACAACTATTTAGAAACCAAAAATTATGGGGTAAATGGCAGTTTCTACGGTTCTGATAAATGGTAAGATAAGATTTGTTTTTTTATTTTATACTGAAGAAGAACCAAAGAAGAAGAGATAGAATGTAGGAGAGAGGTGAAAGTGGATAAGTGATGCTTGATCTGAGCCATCGAAAAGAAAATGATTTAATCGAATGGTTGTGGTTAAAAGAATCTATATGTCTTATCCATATCTGTAATATTAAATCCTAGCCATAGGATGTGTTTTTATATCAATGGTTGGGACAAAAACCTGCCAACTGTACAAAAATTATTTTTTTTATTTTGCTGTCTTAAGATTAGAAAGTAACGATAAGAGAAAGAATAGTTGAGACAGAACAAGAATCGGAGTGAGTTAATGTGAAAAGTGTGTCTGTATAACAATGTGTCCTATACTGAAATTAAAGATGAGGAAAGTGACCTGCAGTGATAATATTTCACTATAATAACTCTTATTTTATTTGAATTTTATTGATTTTTACATTATGCCCAATTATGAAAATATTTTATTTCATATATTAAATTATTTAAATATCTAATTTAAATATTTTTTGTATTTACATATATATATATATATATATATTAAATAACTACAAATTTTTCTAATAATCTTTTAAGATTTACATATGTGAAGAGATTGAAAAGTATACAAAGTTACATTATAAACTAGAAAATACATAATATTTTTAAAAATAAAAATATAATTAATAAATTTTATTATGTTAATATATTGATATTTACATATATATAAGTCTTTTTAAATAACTATAAAATGTTATTAACAATCTTTTAAGATTTATATACGTGAAGAGATTGAAAAATACACAAAGTACATCATAAATTAGAAAATACATCATAGTTTTAAAAATAAAACCTAATTAATAAATTTGTTAAGAAGTTATACATCAATTTTCATTTAATTGTAATTAGAGTTTGATCCGCGCATCCGTGTGCGTTCTTTTAATTATAAATTATATTTATTTTATGAAATGATGATCTAAATATTATAATTTTATCATGCACGATTTTTTTATAAATGAATATTTATTTTGTGTATGTGATATTCATTTTGTGTAAGTGGTGATTTTCATTTGTGTACGTGATATTCATTTTGTGTACGTGATCTATATTTTAAATTTTTTTTTTGATGAAATTTCAAATTTATTCATCCTTTATGGGAAAAGAGCATTTACAAAAAAAAAAAATGTTGTCATGGCCTAATAAACTAAGCTATGCGTAATATGTAAGAGAAAAGAATGTAAACCAAAATCAAAACGACACAGTGTGGAAAAACCATCGCCGCATTAACCTTTCCAGCTTATGCCATGCTTGATACTTAAGGGATGAGATTCGGTTCCTCATCGCTTTGTCTATGACCTTACACATAGCATTTGAAGTCATCCAACTAGTGTGGTGCCTCCTTGCATTCCGTTCTCTCCAGAGGTGATTACATCTTGATTAGAATTCTATCCAACAATCCGCCGTGTGGTTCCTCCATGCGCTCTAGCGTGATTTTCCAATCCAGATCAAGTTGAGCACCAATAACGTGGTTTGCCAACTCATGCCCGACCTTAAAGGAATAAAAGTATGCAAAGAACAAGTGATCTCTTGTCTCATCAACTTCTCCACAAAACACACAACCTTGAATCACTCCCCATGAGCGCATCTTGTCTCCTGTAGATCATCTATTCTTGACTGCAAGCCAAGTGATGAAAGAAAAACGAGGCACCCCTTGAGTGAACTACACTAGTTTACTCCAGCTCACTGTTTCCTTCCGCCTACGAATCTGCTCCCATGTCTTTGTAGTTGAAAATGTAGTCTTATAGTCATCATCACCTGCTCTCCATAAAACCGTGTCTCTCCCGTGCTGAGATACAGGAACTGGTACTGCAGTAATAGCAGCATAAAGTTCATGATAATGGCGACTTCTCTGACCACGAATTGCCCATTCGTTCTGTTTAACCGCATTGCTGACAGTGGCTCGACGAGGTAGACCAATGTAAGTAGTACCAGCAGCTCCTGTGACATCAATCAATCTCCCCATATTCAACCAATTATCAAACCAAAAATAGGTTGATTTCCCATCTCCTACCTCAAACCTTATAAAGTCATAGGCAACAGCCCTTAATTTGAGAAGCTTTCTCCACATCCAAGAATCTTTTTGTGTATCCCTAACATCCCAAAAAGAGCTTTCCTTGATGAGTAGATAGAACTTAACCCAGCAGACCCACATTGACATTTTAAATTTAAATTTTATCGTGTGTGGCTTTTCATTTTTAAATTTTATCGTGTGTGGGTTTTCATTTTTACATTTTTATATAAATAAATATTCATTTTGTGTAAGTGATGATTTTAAAAATAGTAATTTGATATGACATTTTTAGAACACAATAACTTTATAATTTATGTTGATTATTATAAATTGTCTTAGAATTTGTTAATTGTATCACTTATATTTTTAGAATATGTTATGTGTATACGCACAACGGCACAAATGTGATTCATTTTATTTTTTATGGATCAAAATTATATTATAATGTATAATAAATTATTTTATATAATATTAAAATATGTTTCTATAAACTTTATAATATTCCACATTTGTAATATTGAATTTACATTAGAATACTATTTATAGAAAAACATACAAAATAATAAAAGGTAGGATTTTAGCCACAAATTTTTTATTTTAAATTTAGATTATTCTATTTATTATGATTGTGTTGAAACCTATTAAATAAATATAGTGTAGGTTTTCTTTTATTGTTGCCTAACTCTTTGTTAGTTATAATAAATTTAAGAAATTATGTAATAATTATAAAATAAAAAATAATTTAAAGTTATGATTATTTAATATTTCCTTGATATTGATTTGTAAAAAAATTGTAAGTTTTAGTGGTATTTTTTATTTGTACTTCTCTTTAACAAGATAGATGCATAACGTCCAAAAAGAAACGGTCTCATCCTAAACGTATCTCATATAACATTACACCAAATACAACAACATATGTGACAAAAATACGTTAATAGACAAAGAAATGATTCACAACAAAAAAATAGTTACATGGAAATCAAGATCTGGGAATATATATAGTAAATCAATAAAATAACTACGGCGTATATAAGATTCATATGAAACATAAGATTCACCTTCAAACGGACAATAAGTCAAACTTATCCCAAATAAACAAATATGTTTTCGTGTCCTATCACTTATTTATCAGTCACTCTAAATCGTCGACAATTTAAACTTCAAAATCAGATGTAATTTGCTCCTATATTAAGGAAAATGAAAATAATATTTATCACTAACCACTAAAAGAATAAACCACCATAACTCAATCTATGTTTGCTAGAAATTCATATCGACCATCAATGTGTAACATCTCCCAACAATAACATTCAAATCAGTTAAAAGAACTCACACATAATGTAAGAATTTATCTATATATATTGGTAATTTCATGGTTACAAATAATTTAAATTTATTAAAGAATAAAACATAAGAACCTACCACTAGTATAAGTAAAACATGAAACCAAGCAATGCAAAAGTCAAAAGACAGAAAAGAGATGAATCTGGATCGTTTTTGGGTGACTTTTGATTTATTGGTCTGATCCAATCATGTTTTTAATAGAGTTTAAATCTAAATAATAATCTACTGTTATTTAAATGATGATTATCAATTATATTTTAAAATATGTTGTTATTAAAAAGTGTATTTATAAAATCTGATTTAATATCCGATGTAATTTAATGAATAACCTAAATCAGTATTTAAAACCTAATGTTATTCAACTTTATTTATTGTGGAATTTTTTTTTGTCAACATTTACTGTGGAATTTAATGAAGAAATGATTAAAATCTAAAGAACACTGCAGAGATGAGTAAAAAAAAAGGAGCACTGTAGAGATTTTAAAATTCATCAACCTAAATATTTTAAAACTTAAAATTCTGTTGGATTGTAAAACAATAAAAATCATTTTAAATCAATATTTGTATAACACCTTTGAATGGCTTAAGTTACAAAAAATAAGTACTTAAAAGTCAACTACTCCCTTGTTTCATTAAGTTACATATTTTAGGAAAAATTTTGTTCAATTTTTTTTTTCCCGTGCATGTTTTATCCAATAATAGTGATTAATTGCAAATTTCAAAAAGAAATTAATTGCACTTATTAAATTTTTATTGGTTTAAAATTATAGGAAAAATATAATCACAAAAAATTTGTATATTTATTAGATGTTCTATTAATATGTGTGAAAAATCTAGAATAGGCATTATATTGAAACAAAGGAAGTATTATTTATAGGAGAAACACAAAACACATTCAAACAAACAAACAAATGCATGAGAGTGAAAGTTATTCTTAATGGGATTGGGCCGTTTCTAATTACAAATCGTCATTAAAAATAAAATTTAAAACTGAAAAAAAGAACTAGTGTCTGTTTGTCTCTTCTCCCTTGTCTCTGTGTTCCCAAATCATTCAACAGCTCCAGTGCCAAGTGGGGTTTTCCCCATGGAACTTCCTCTACTCTTCCTCCTAGGGTTTTGGGGAGCACCACAATTCACGAGGCATGATCATCATTTCCTCCACTTGCCCAAACGAAGATCCCCACGTTTTGGGAATTTAAACCAAACGATTCTCATCTCTTTGTGGCCATAAGCAAAATCCAACCCTGTTTAGGTAAAAGAGAAAGGAGATTGGATTTTCTGAACAATGCCTGCTCAGACATCAAGATCGGATAAGGAAGACGCCGGAGAAGATGAGCTCCTCCGGCGGAACCCGTATGAAGTCCTCGGAATCCCCTGCAACTCCACTGATCAGGAGATCAAAAGTGCCTATCGAAAGATGGCTCTCAGGTTCTTTCTTTCTTCTCAATTTCTTGATTTTCTTGATAATTATGATGTTTTTGGTGGGATGTGACCTTCTTAAATTTTGGTGGAACTTGGAAGTATAAGTGATGAACCCAACTTCATTAGAATGTCTTTTGTTTTGTTTTTTTTTTTTTTTTCTTTTCTGCTTCGTTTGAATTGTGACATATATGCTAAGAGGTTGAGTTATTCAGGTACCATCCTGATAAGAACCCAAATGATCCGGTTGCAGCAGATATGTTTAAGGAGGTTACATTTGCTTATGATGTCTTGTCTGATCCTGAGAATCGGCGTCAATACGATACAACTGGTTCTGAGGTTAGATTCATACATGTCTTGAATTGTATAAGCCATAAACTTTGATGGTTGATATGGGAGATTGCACCATATTTAAACACTACTTGCAAGTTCTTCCAGTGCGGTATAGTGTGAAACAGAGTTTAATTTTCTAGAGTAGCCATGTTTTTGTAACCGGTTTCATCAGAGTTGGAACAAGCATTTTACACTCTTGCAGTTTCCAAATATCCTTTAAATAACTCTACTGATGATTGGGTGTTATGCCAAATGATAAACTAAAGTGTATCGTGATGCTGTGATGTTTATGTGGATCCCATAGCAAGTTCATTGTGATGTTTATGTAGGCTCCTGGTCCAGAAAATGAAGATCTTGAGCTGGATCTTTCAAGCTTAGGAGCTGTTAACACTATGTTCGCTGCGCTGTTCAAGTGAGTTCCTAATGCAAACTTACACTTCTCTCTGTTCTTTTTTTTCCTTTTTCATTTCAGTTCTGAAGTTTCATTACTTTTTATTTGGGAGATAATTAACAACTTGACAATCTTTTTCCTACACAGTAAGCTTGGTGTGCAAATCAAGACAACTGTTTCAGCAAATTTATTGGAGGCGGCACTGAATGGTACGGTAACTACTTTGCCTCTCACGGTTGGGCAAGTTGTCTCTAGGAAGGTAGGAAAAAATAGTAGTTTTCTTTGCTTTGTATTTAATGTGGATTTTTCATCTGAATGTTTGCTTTCTCTAACAGGTTGAAAAGCAATCGGCTCACTTTTATTCTGTCACGTTAACAGAGGAAGAATCTCAGGCTGGATTGATATGTAAAGTGCACTCTTCTGCTAAAAACAAATTCAAGGTCACTCTTACAACTTTCTCGTGGTTTTTGTTTTTCATATTCTGTATCTTACCTTTCTGTTTTCTTTTGCTGTTTCAGTTACTCTACTTTGATCAAGAAGAGAATGGAGGACTGAGCCTGGCTCTACAGGTATGGAGTTTTGTATTGTTCTGTTACATTTTTTTATTATAAACCGACTAATAATCTCTGAGGATGTAATCATTTGTTTCTGTTTTGTTGTTAAAATCTCCAGTTTCTTAATTGTGTTTTTGGTTTTGCATTCTGAAAAAGGAGGACAGCAAGAAAACAGGGAAACTCTCTACTGCAGGATTGTATTTTTTTGGCTTCCCAGTTTATCGTTTCGATCCCAGGGTTAATTCAGTTAACTATCTTCTCTATACTCTCTAAGTAAACACATTTATCTTATGCTTTTGACCTGTCATGTACTCAGTTTTTTACTCTTCTGCTCATAGAGGGCTCTCTCCAGGGATCCAGAGACTGGATTTTTCAAAAGGCTTGATGCTTTCCAACCGCTTGAGATCACTGAACTGAAACCTGGAACTCATGTGTTTGCTGTTTATGGTACGTTTGTTAACATTCTTTTTACAGGAATCACTAGTCTTCCACTCTATTAGAACTACAGTAACCTCACATGGTTATATATTACTACTATAGGTGACAATTTTTTCAAAAGCGTGAGCTACACTCTAGAAATATTCTCATCTGCTCCATTCTCTGACGAGAAAGAGACTCTTCGATCAACCGAAGCTCAGATAGTGTCAAAAAGAAGCGAGTTATTGAAGTTTGAATCTGAATATCACGAAGTCTTTTCACAGTTCACAGAGATGGCTAGTAAATGCGCAGGCGAAGTACAAGAAGTGAGATATATTCACCCTTCTCTTCTATTTTTCTTGATTACTTTAAGAACAAGTTAACTGAGGTTTGTTGCTTTTGCAGATTGATGAGCTTCTCAAGAGGAGGAACGAGATATGCGCGGCGTACACAACTTTCCCACCAACAAAGCAAGGTTCAAGCAAGAGCTGGAGCAAGGGAAAGAGCAAGAAGAAGAGCAGTCTTTTAATGGAAGCTAGAGAGGAGGGAGAAGTCACAGTTAGAGAAGAAAATGGAGTGAAGAAGAAGAAATGGTATAATATTCAGCTAAGGCAAGACAAGAAAAAGAACTAAAGAGACTTATTATATAGCATATTCATCTTTTTGTACAATATCTTTGATCTCTTTTTACGCTTTGCTGGATTCAGATTCACATACTCGTCAGCTTCTTTTTGGTCCAAATCTCTGCTGATGAGGACTGTCTCAAAATATAGTAAGATCATGTTCAACAAAAGTATTAATTATATATTTAACAATGTAATGAAATAGTTTTAAAGTTAATAAATTTATCTATATATATGTGAAGTTTTGAACTTCTACCCCCTGTAGACTTTTCTTTAAGTATTGGATTGTCTGAGAAACAATGTAGCTTAGCTGTAGATGCCTTACACTTTGAGGAAGATGTGTCAATGATTTTAGCTTTGATTTGCTGGTTATGGTCAGAACAGGAAGACGAGACCAAAGCCTAATAGACTCAGGCACTTGTTCTAGCTCCTCGACTGAGATAGAGAACTGTGTGAGACATTCCTAGAGATGTCTGGAAAGTTTCTCAATCTTTGGCATGCATTCATATCAACTGATTCAAGAGATGCCAAGTTCATGTGAGCTGGAACGACTTCTAGCTTCGTGCAGGCGAACATGCTCAACTCTTTTAGCTTGTGAAGATTTGCAAAAGAGGACGGAAGCTCTACGAGACTCTCGCTGTCATTCAGAATCGGTCTCTTGAGATTTGTTGCATTTGAAAGATCTGGAAGCTCTTTTAAACGATAGGACATTGACAAATCCATCTTCTTGAGATTTGTAAGCGGCTGAAACCAAAACTGAAACATCAAACCCGCAGATCATCAAACCATGAATAACCCGCAAACCAGAGAATCCGAACAACTATTGTGTAAGATATAAAATTTAAATGTTAAATATGATGTGTAAAGAATGTAGAATATAAAAATGTAAAAACTTAGGTCTTGTAAATAAAAAACCATTATACAGAGTCTACTATGAAAGTCTTTAAGACCATGTGTCCATTGGACATTTAACTGTAGATTTTCTTTTAACTACTATGGTGCTTTTTACTTCGAAGTTTACTAACATGGTCATTAGTCTATAAATTCATCAACTTCAATATTTCAAAAATTTCAGGCTTGGTTATGAAAATGATTGCTCTTTTCAGCTCTGGCTTCTCCCAAACTTTCAAAAATATTAAGTAGATTTTAGAGGATCTTCAACCTCATTCCATAATTTACTTTAAAATGGAGTGATGAAGAAACAAAAAAACTTATTATTCTATTTATATAATAATTTTTTTTTGTTTCTTCATCACTATATTTTACAATAAATTATATAATGAGGTTGGAGATATTCTTAAACATGGACTATCATACTACCAACACAGCGACGGTTTTGTTTGCTTCCAGGAAAACTGAAAGCAAAGTGGATGAAACATTGACACAAGTCACACAAGGCATCATCAGTATAAACATAAAGCACAAGATGATTTGTTGAACCTTCTAAAAGTCATGACAGTGTATGTCAAGAGGACTAAAAGTGAAGTACTAATAATACTAATAACAATAATATTTTAATGAGAGAGAGAGAGAGAGGCAAGCTCAAAGAGTGACAGAAACAGAATGCAAAACCTTACAGCGATTAGGACCAGCAAAAGGATCATCATCATCAACGGTCATGACCACATGAGACCACTCAATGTTGCCCCAAATCTCACCTCCTCCTTGCCCTCGTCTCTCCAAAGAAATCTCAGCACACCAAATCTGCTGAACTCTTCCAACCATCTCGTCCCAGAAGAGCAACATGTTCCCACCACAACTCCCAAGTCTGGCCCCAGGAAGTATATTTGCCAACTCTTGGTTTTCAGCAACCGGAGGCCTATAATTGTAGTAACCAATCACAAGCTCGAAACCAAAGTGAACCAGCCTAGAACGAGAGATATTCCCAGTGAGAGCCTCCAAACCTTTCACCTCATTCCACCAATCCACGCCCTCGGGTTCCTGCATATCCAACTCCTCTTGCTCACACCAATATATCCTGCCATGTCTATTAATCGAATAAATAACATTACCAATCATACACCAATCCCTTTTAGGCCCTCCTATCACTACCCCACGATTCCCTTCTCCCCACTTACCTTCACTCGGCGAGTAGTAGTGTGTTTTCTCCATTCCATCCACCGCATAAAATTTCCCGTCCGCTCGGCAAAGGCAAAGAGAAATACTCCCAAGCTTGTTTCTTTGTGTCAAAAACTTCTCCCCAGCTCGAAGAATAATCATCCCACTTGCACCCTCCCACCACATATATCTTACCGTTCAACATGGCTGCGACAGCGGAAGCGCGAGCCACTCCCATGCAAGGGACGCGATGCCATGTGTGAGTGAAACAATCTAAGAGAAAGACATCCCGAGTCGGGTTGCGCTTTATCATTCCACCGATTACGTAGATCGCGGAGCCCAGTGCCACCACTGATGATTCAAGGCACTGAGGGGAGGGGCAAGAAGGGATCGGGATGAGATTGCACGAAGAGCGGAGGATAAACCAGGATGGGTTTGGGCCAGGAGATGTGCGTAAGGATACATAGACGTTTGTTTCGGTGATACCAAGCTGCGATCGGATGGTGTAGACCGATGGGGAAGACATTAGAGAGCGGTACCTCTTGGAGAGGTGATATAAAGCCGGGTGGTCCGATATAGGGACTCTAGCCAGGCAGCTCAGAGCCACGTCATATGGTAGCGCTGATAAAGGTTACGTCTCCTACTTCTTCCTCTTCTTATACGGTTGTAGCTTTTTGAGAGCAATTGGTCTTGGATAGTATTGCACAGCCACATCATCTGGTAACGGTAACTGGGACGCCTCAACCTTCGTCATCGCTCCCTTTGGATTGTTTGGGTACAGAGAGAAATCACCCTTTTTTATAGACTACTAGTGGTTACCGGCGCTACGCGCCGGATTTTCTAACTTTAAAATGGTTTTGCGGTTCATAAACATTTTTATCAGAATATTATTCTATAGTATCTAAGATAACTGAAATATTGATCAATGATATGAACATAATTGTTAATTAAATATAAAAAGAGTAACATCTATATTAAAATTAAACAATACTTTTTCCTAGATAGTTAATAATTCATCATGTGTATAATTATCTTTGTATCATCGCTAAATATTTAGTTATCTTCATATCTTTGATTAGGTCTCGACATTTTTAACTTAATCCGAAGCCCCAGCCTCAACACGAACCGAAAACCCTGAAATTACATCCAACTGTTACACCAAAAAAAAATCGAACAAACCTTGATAGACAATTTCAAATTTTTATATTTTTGTTTTGAAAAATAGATACACATAGAAACTTGATAGTTCCATTTTATTTAATTCTTAGCTGTTTAAAAGCATAGAACAAACCATAGACATTCGGGTAATCTATTGTGAAGAAAAGTAAACTAAATATAATAATGTTCTTATAAACTAATACTTTTTTGACCTTTGGTTTGCTTTTTTTTTTTTTGCTAATTAACCTTTAGTTCGTTAATCTTAACTTAACAAATCTTATAGTAAATTTGTAATAACATCTATGTATTACATAATCCATTGGATATTTGTTAGAGACGTTTATGATAAAATCGTTGTTATTGATTGTATTTCCATGTATACGACTTAGAAACTTTATGAAATAAAAGTTTAGATTATAAAATTTAATTTAAATATCTAGAGATATGAGAGTTGTCAATCCATCTTGAAGAATATGTTGAAAATGAGAAAGTTATTTTTGTTTAATTTATTTGACTAAAAATATTTATTTAAAATCACATCATTTGCAAAAATCAAGAAAAATTCAATTAAAACAATTTTTTTTATAATTGGACCTAAAACACTTTCGACAAATGATAGAATGATAAATGTCATTTTTTGTCACTGTAGAGAGGAAAAACTTTACTTTATTATATAAGAGATGTGTAAATATTTATTTTAGCAAAAAATTGAAATATTTTATAATTAATAAATCATATATCGCCATTACAATATAAATGTGTATATAACATTAATAAAAATAAACTATATATAAGTACATTGAAAACAAATTCACATTAACTTATATATCATATATGTTCATAAATAAATATATATATTAAAATTATTTGTAAATTTTCTTTAAAATAGAAAACTAAAACAATACTAATTAAATAAAAGCTTTATTTTTAATTAATGTTTAAATTTTCCTTAGCATTTATTAGTTCATTAAATAAACTAAAATATGTTAAATATATAAAAAAATCATTAAATAAAAATGACACATGACATTTTTTCGTCTCTATGGAGAAAAAAAAATCTATTTTACTATATAAGAATGTATATATAAAATTAATAAAGAATAAACTAAATATAAGTACATTGAAAACAAATTCACATTAACTTGATACCATACATTAATAAAAATAAACTAAATATAAGTACATTGAAAACAAATTCACATTAACTTATATATCATATATGTTCATAAATAAATATATATATTAAAATTATTTGTAAATTTTCTTTGAAATAGAAAACTAAAACAATACTAATGAAATAAAATCTTTATTTTTAATTAATGTTTAAACTTTCCTTAGCATTTATTGGTACATTAAATAAACTAAAATACGTTAAATATATAAAAAAATTCATTAAATGAAAATCACACATGACATTTTTTCGTCTCTATGGAGAAAAAAATAATCTATTTTACTATATAAGAATGTATATATAACATTAATAAAGAATAAACTAAATATAAGTACATTGAAAACAAATTCACATTAACTTGATACCATATATTCATAAATAACTATATATATATTAAAATTATTTAAAAATTTTCTTTAAAATAGAAAACTAAAACAAGACAAATGAAATAAACAATTTTATTTTTTAATTAATGTTTTAAATTTTCATTAGCATTTATTGGTTCATTAAATAACCAAAATATGTTAAATATAAAAATCATTCAATTAAAGTGACACATGGTATTTTTCCCCCCAAGGAGAGAAAAAAACTCAACTTTATTAGTAAAGATTAGAAAACCAAAAAGGTATTGAAAAAAGGAAAATCAGACTTAAGTTTTAAGTGGGCTGTTCAATATGGTGATACCGAACCGTACCGAACCGAACCGAACCGAAATAGATAATATGGTTTGGATTTGGTATATACCATATAAACCGAATGGATATGATTTTATAAAAACCGTAGGATTTTGATATGGTTAGGTTTATAACCGATTAAACCGAATAAACCGAACAAAACCTATCAAAGAAAAAATATATAAATATCTACATTATATAACCATTTATTTTCTTGAAATAGTCTTTTTATTTTTTTATACCTTGTGAAGATATATCTTAATATTTTTATTTTATTTTTCTTCAACTGTTATCTAAATTTGATTTGATTTTACATGGTTGCTCAAAAAAAAAATGATTTGATTTTACATGTTGTAAGAAATTGTGAAATTAGATTGTATCATGTAATTTATTTAGAAGAACAAAGAGAAAATAAGAAAAGCTATACAAAACTGAATCGTTGATTGTTTTGGTGGTTGTTAATTTCACATTTTTATATTTATGAATACCTAGGATTATTTTAATAAATGATAGTTTTGACAATATGTTTTTTTAAAAAAAATTCATATAATATGAAACCAAATCAAATAATAATGTTATTTGGTATAAAACCGAATAAACCGAAAACGGTAGTATAAATACCGAACCAAACCAAATTAAATATGGTTCCAATATGGTAGCTAATTTTTATAAACCGAATAACCGAAAACCGAAAAAAAACCGAACCGAAACCGGACCGAACACCAGATTGAACATGCCTAGTTTTAACATAAACTAGATCTTCTGCTCGGGTGTTCGTTTTGTTTTATATATATATATCCAAAGGTTTTATTTGTGAAATAGTCATAAAAAGGAAAATTAGATTTTGAGAGAGAGATAGGAAGAGGATGGGAGAGAGAAGGGAAATTTGATTAGTTACCTAATTTGATTTTTTTTTGTAGCTATAGGATGTAATTTTCCTATATCAAAATTTTATTTTTATATCAGTATACGTTAGAAACATCCCCTATACATTATTTGTGAAGTGATTTTGCCATATGTCCTCTCTAGAATTAGTTTACAAAAAAATGGTAACATGTCTATTAGAATTGATGACATGCCATATGATTAAATATGACATGGACAATTGCATTTACTGTTAATATATATTTTTGGAAAAATTTATAGAATATGGTAACAACTCATATATTGCATTTAGTGTCGATTTATATTTCTGGAAATATATTTAAAATATGGTAATAACTAATAAATCATCATTAAAATAAATATATACCAATATGGCATTAAAAATTTCGAAAATATCATTTAGTTATATATTATAAAACTATACAATTTTATTACAAAAATTTCACAAATAAATACATTTTTTGAAAATTATTAAAATTTAATCCTAAAATTATTAATTTCTTATATATTTAAAATATTAATAAATATTGTCTAATTTTAATTTTTGATAATTATAAAATTTTCTACAAATTTATTTAATATATTTAATTAAAATAAATAGAAAATTTTTATCTAAGATTATAATTTTAAATATATACATGCATATTCTTAAATATAATTTAAAATAAACAAAAATATTTTTATATTACTTTTTATGTTTGATTAAACAAAAATTTGTATTAAAATAGTGATAAGCAAAATAACTCATAAATTATCATTAAGATAATAAATAATATAATAGTATAAATATAAATATAATAATATTACAAATATTGAAATATTTTTAAGTGTATTTTTATAATTATATATTTTTATTAATATTTTTTTTTCAAAATTTTATGCAGTATTTTTTAAAATTAAAATTTTCTAATCCCAATACCATAAGCTTTATTTATAACATCTATAAATTTTAGAAATATTATTTATTTTTATATTTTGATAATTATATATCTAACAAAATTTTCTCTTAATAGTATAGATTCCGATTTAATATAATTTAACGAAAAGATAAAATACATATATATTATTAAATATAAATTTAAGAATTTACTTTTAAGATAGACCAAAAAAAATTTTATTCACGAATATAGACCTTAAAATAAAAATGACCAAGATAGACTTAAATGTTTTATCAAAAATAAGTAAATATACACTTATATACTTTGGGTCAACTAATTGTAAACCTTTTTGTTTAAAGTTGAGGAGTGGGGTTTTGGGGATAGGATTACAAATTTTTTTTTAAAAAAAAATTGAAATTTTCAAAATAAAAAATGATGTTTTGGTCATTTTAGTTTTAAGATCTATTTTGTGAAAAAACCTAAAAAGTTCTATTTGAGAGAACTGTCATATATTTAAATAAAACTGTTTATTTTCTCTTAATTTTTACATATAATTAATATAAAAATAATAATTTAATAAAATAATAAATTTAAAAAGTAATTATATTTTATTTTTAAATATAAATTTATTTTAAAAACTTTTATTTTTGCACATGGTGCAGGAAGCCACCTAGTTAACCATATTTTCAGATGAATATATATCATTTTCATTTTAAGAATGTTATAGTTTACATATTTTGGAAAAATAATTTCTGCGATGATCAGACTACGGAATGTTTAGTTGTCTAGATGGTCCGACATTAGAGAGCGGTAACTCTTGGAGAGGTGTTATAAAGCCAGGTGGTCCGATATAGGGACTCTAGCCAGGCAGCTCAGAGCCACGTCATATGGTAGCGCTGATAAAGGACACGTCTCCTCCTTCTTCCTCTTCTTATACGGTGGTCGCTTTTTGAGAGCAATTGGTCTTGGATAGTATTGCACAGCCACATCATCTGGTAACGGTAACTGAGACGCCTCAACCTTCCTCATCTTTGCTCCCTTTGGATTATTTGGGTACAGAGAGAAATCTCCCTTTTTGTATAGACTATTAGAAAACCAAAAAGGTATTGAAAAAAAGGAAAATCTGAATTTAGCATAAATTAGTAAAGAATCTCTATCCCTTATATATTAAAAGAGAAATATTGTAATAAATGCGTTCAGACCGTAACTGACACGTGTCGGTTTCACAATTATTTGAAAATTAATGCGTTCATACACTAATTTTTTTAA
Source organism: Eruca vesicaria subsp. sativa (assembly GCA_932364175.1). NCBI lineage: Eukaryota > Viridiplantae > Streptophyta > Magnoliopsida > Brassicales > Brassicaceae > Eruca > Eruca vesicaria. The sequence goes on along the minus strand of CAKOAT010786264.1, from coordinate 356,821 downwards.
ATTCATTATTTAATATATTTATACACTATTTTTAATTAATTCATTATTCTACATTTTTATCCTTTGTATTAATAAATTAATTTTTATACGTGAAACTAATGAATAATATTTTTATTGTAAAAAAGTTATAAAATCATTAAGATTCGCATCAACTAAAATGGTGCGATGAAAATATTGTTGCGATGAAAATGTTTGTAGGAACTGAAAGTTTCGTACCTTGCCGAAATTAGTCATTGTTGAAGTTTCAGTACACAATAACAACAAATAAGGTGATTGATTATAAATTAAAGAAACTGACATGAAAAACACCACACGTAAAGTCGGATCTTTAGTTTAGTCATATATTAACATTTTTATAAAATTTTCATATCATACCAAGAATTAGAAACAAAATCAAACTGGTAGAATTTTTTTTTTTTTTTGCAGAATTGACCTAGAACTTGATGTCAAACACAAAAGTAACCACTTTTGTTTTTGAAAATTGATTTTGCCCTATTCACCCCACAAGTTCATATAATTCACGAAAATGCTATCATTTTTCTTTTCTTTTCGAAAATGACATTTTTACTCTCTCACCCTCATCATCTTCAAGTAATTACAAGATTACCATTGCCATCAATATCCCAACTACCATGAACAACCAATTTTAAGCTCTTAATGCTTACAAATTCGATTTACCATTCTTCTTTCTCCATTCTTATGAAGTAAACAAAACATCTATCTCACTTTCCCTCCACATTGAGCTAAAAAAACCTAAGATTTTGATTCTACATTTTTTATGTGGTTCATATAGTTAAAGAAACTAACGATTCTGGGTGGGATACTTTCGTTTGAGATTGTGTGCTTGGAGAAGCTTTATGTGTGCTAAAAACGTTATCTCACCAATTTAAAGTATGAAATCGAGTTTCTTTCCAGATTTGTTCGTCTATACGACTTATCTGGAAGTCGTCTGGTCAATGCAAAGCCCATTTTTTCAATTGACTTGGATATTTGTTTTTTGGGACAACTGACATATCAGTCGTCTGAATTAGTTTGGTTAAAAAAAAATCTCTTAAGAATCTAGACGATTAAAATTTCAGTAGTCATAGGTTATTTTTGCATTTGACTAGAATATTTCAGAAGTTTGATTTTTACAGACAATTTACATTTCAGTCGTCCGAAAAATTGAAATATCAATATTTTATTGAATATCGACGACTTACATTTCAGTCATTATAGGTTAGTTTTTCAATTGTGAAAAAAACTTCAACTTTTAAATACAACCAAACGACGTACAATTCAATCGTCCTACAGAAGACTTATAATTCAGTCGTCCAGGATTTTATTCCGAGATTCTAGTCAAACCTCGTAAATCCTGGACGACTGAATTGTAAGTCGTCTGGTTCTAATTAAAAGTTGAAGTTTTTTTTCATAATTGCAAAACTAACCTACGACAACTGAATGTAAGTCTTCTAGTTTCAATAAAATATTGATATTTCAAAAAAAATTCGGACAATTGAAATGTAAGTCGTCCGTAAAAATCAAACTTCTGAAATATTCTAGTTAAATGCAAAACTAACCTACTACTACGACTGAAATTTCAGTCGACTGTGTTTTTTGGAGATTTTTTTTTAATCAAACTAAATAAGACGGCTGATATTCCAGGCGTTCCAAATACAGATTTCAAAGTTAATTGCAAAAATAATTTCTGCGTTGACCAAACTACTGAATGTTTAGTCGTCTGGATGGTCCGATATTAGAGAGCGGTAACTCTGGGAGAGGTGATATAAAGTTGGGTGGTCCGATATAGGGACTCTAGCCAGGCAGCTCAGAGCCACGTCATATGGTAGCGCCGATAAAGGACACGTCTCCTCCTTCTTCCTCTTCTTATACGGTGGTCGCTTTTTGAGAGCAATTGGTCTTGGATAGTATTGCACAGCCACATCAGCTGGTAATTGTAACTGAGACACCTCAACCTTCCTCATCTTTGCTCCCTTTAGATAATTGGATTGTTTGGGTACAGAGAGAAATCACCCTATTTTATATTAGAAAACCAAAAAGGTATTGAAAAAAGGAAAATCTGACTTTTAAGTTTTAACATAAATTAGAAAAGAATCTCTATACATTAATATTCTATAAATTAATTTCTTCAGTTTCGATTTAGATTGGTTTAAAATTTAACACAAATCAATAAAATTATGTTTAGTTATAAATTTATATGTAAATATATGATCTCACTAAAATTATAAATTAATCATTTCTATCCATATATATTTTATATAAATAAAAACTTATCATTATATTATTTTTTATATTCACAACAAAACTACTTTTATATTTTCTTAATATTTAATATAGTTTTGATGAGATATAATAATGTTATATCTAAAATCACATTTAAATGACAGTGGATGCATAATTTATAGATTATGTATCATATTATATATGTATATTATATTATGAAACTGTTATATATATATTATAGATTATGTATCATATTTTTGATGAGATATAATAATGTTATATCTAAAATCATATTTAAATTACAGTGGCTACATAATTTATAGATTATGTATCATATTATATATGTATATATTATACATATAATTTATATTATATATTATGACAAGTGCTATATATATATAATAGATTATCTGTCATATTATATATGTATATATTATATTATATATATTATAGATTATTTATCATACTATATATATCATCAAAATTAATTATAAGTGTTTCTTAACAAATAAAAAAACTAAAGCAATACTAATTAAATAAAAAATATTGATAGTTAAATAATGAGATTTTATTTAAATTTATCAGTTCTTTAATGTAACTACAAACTGATTTTTTAAATTAAAAAAATCCAAAATTTAATAGAATATATTTTTAAATATATAGACTAAAATAAGAAACATATTTAACATAAATAATCACTATATACTGAGAAATTATAAATAAAAAATTTATTCTCACAAAATATAGAGAGTAAAGGAAAGTTTCAACATATTCCCACATGTTTCCTAATTTCAAAATATAAAGATATATAGTCTTGTACGTGGTGCTTGGAGTAAACTGTCTTATGTCGTATGCATATATACAAAATTCTCGTTTTGGTTACATAGTTTTGATAATATGTGTTTTATGATATAAAAACTTAATATATAATTGCATTTCTAATTTTATTTTTTCCAAATTAATGAAATTAAAATAGTGAAAGAATGATATCAAATGTAATTTAAATTTATATTTAAAATAGAATTATTTTCTATTTAAATTTTTTTCTATTTCAAAAATTTATATCTGGGCATGGCGCAGAAAACCCTCATGGTTTAAAAAATAACTTCGATGATTTGGTTGAAAACACTGGTTGTTATGATCTATGTGATCAATACTAATTTAACGATGACAAAAGAAAAGTTGGGTACGAAGTCCATTCAGACCCAACATAACAAAAAATCGTACAAACTTTGAAACTTCCAAAATTTAAGCCATATAACCAGATCAAATAGGAAAGATAGATGGGCAATGGGGATATTGAATCTTTTCCTTATCAGAAATCTTTTTTTTTTGGTTAGCCGTCCATCGAAAGCTAGATCAAGTAGTGATCAGACGAGTCGATCCTCCTAAGAGCATCCCCGTCTAGCCTGGTCTGATCTATATGGGGAAAAATAAATCATTTTCTTCTTGCCTCTTTAGCTAATCCATCCGCTCGATCATTCCTACTTCGAGGAATATGAAAAAGCTTCATGAAGGTTGGCCATTCCTCCGGATTAGTAGACATGTCTACTAGGTCCCCGCAGTCCGTCTCAATCCTCATCAAGTTGATCCACAAGTCTCTCAAACATGAGACTGTCCAAAGTAGGCCTTCCATCTCTGCATGCAGAGCTGAACGGCTTCTCCTGCACGCCCGTTGTCCGACCCACTCATAGCCCATTTGATCATTAAGACTCTACCCTAAGCCACTAACGCTGCCATGATCGATCCATGATGCATCAACTTGGCATGTCGGGGTTCGGGGATCCCCAAGGGGTTCTGTCGTGATATCCAAGGAAGGAGGTACTTCAAAGGCCTCATCGACTATCTCTCTCATGTTCGCTTTTCTCCAACATTCTGCCTCAAGAGACGCATGTTGAAGAGTATCCATCGGGGATTCGACTTTCTCATTAAAGAGTTTGTCGTTCCTCACCTTCTAGATGTACCAACAGATCCATGAGAAGGTGTCAAATTGTGGTCTCCATGGAGCCACCTCTTTTCTCTTCCAAAAAAGGAAGTTTATATTTTGATATAAAGATATACTCGGAAAGACACCCGCAATGGACGGATAGTCCGATAAAGCCCAAACCTACAGGGCAGGAGGGCACTCAAAGAGAAGGTGGTTAATTGACTCCACTGGGCCAACACATCTAGGACAACTGCTATCGGTGTCCAGGTGTCTGTAGGTGAGCCTCTCTACTGTCGCCACACAGCCTGAGATAACTTGCCACAAAAAATGATTCATCTTGCTTGGAGCCTCTATCCTCCACACATGGCTCTGGAAGCCTGTGATGCTCGGTTGGAGAACCATTTCCTTGTGTAGGGCTTATCAGAAATCAATAGCTACAAATATTCCATCGTTCTCCCATCCTTTAAAAATATTGCCTTCAAGATGGTAGTGGGGAGGGGGAGAACATCCAAGAAGGTGCATCCCTCAATCACCAAGGTTTCAATGGTTGTCATTTTGACCAGCTACAATACATGGCTAATCAGAACCTAGTTGTCAATGGAAACAGATCTTTCAAAACCAATGCATTTTCCTCCAATAAGAGAAAATGACTTTTTATATCTTACCAACTGCTCCCTAGATAGTTTATATTTTGTGTGCTCTCTTGCTCAGTTCATAGTGCGATCTCCAGCTAATCATAAGCAATTAAGTCTTTGGTTTGTTATCTATTGATGATTAACTTCTTGGTTTTTGAAAGAGTGTAGAAGTTAGCCTATATTTTTGTACTTCGTACAAGGCCTATATGTTTGGTTACAGCTTCCTTTTTTGAGCTTAGTTTTCGGGGAATCTGTGTGTTTCTGCAAGCTTTCGTATTTTACCATGTATCTTTCAATTGGTAGTAGTGAAAACTTTAGTGGCAAAATCTCTGAACTTGAAAAGATAAAAGATAGCAGTCACATAATTAGCATGTGTCCATCGTTTCTTTAGAGCAGCATAAGAACATGATTAACCCGGAGTTTTTATGGTGGGTTTCTTATCGGAAGTTAAGGAATCACTAGTCCTCCACTCTATTAGAACTAGAGTAACCTCATTTGGTTTCATATTACTACTATAGGTGACAATTTTTTCAAAAGCGTGAGCTACACTCTAGAAATATTCTCATATGCTCCATTCGCTGACGAAAAGAGATTCTCCTGTCCACAGAAGCAGGGTCGGCTTGGGTCATGGGGCAAGGGGGCGTGGGCCCCACGACCCAATTTTTTTTTTTTTTTGTAAATAAGGTGAAATGGGGACCCAGTTTTCAAAAAAAAATTAGAAATAGGGGTCCAGAATTTTTAAGTTATCCATAATTATATGTGTAAAAAAATTTACAAATTACTTTGCCCAAGGGCCCATGATTACCTTGAGCCAGCCCTGCAGAAGCTCAGATAGTCTCTAAAAGAACCGACTTATTGAAGTTTAAATCTGAATATCACGAAGTCTTGTCACAGTTCACAGAGATGGCTAGTAAATAAATGCGCAGGCGAAGTACAAGAAGTGAGATATATTCACCCTTCTCTTCTATTTTCTTGATTACTTTAAGAACAAGTTAACTGAGGTTTTGTTGCTTTTGCAGATTGATGAGTTTCTCAAGAGGAGGAACGAGATATGTGCGGCGTACACAACTTTCCCACCAACAAAGCAAAGTCCAAGCAAGAGCTGGACCAAGGGAAAGAGCAAGAAGAAGAGCAATCTTTTAATGGAAGCTAGAGAAGAAGAGGGAGAAGTCACAGTTAGGGAAGAAAATGGAGTGAAGAAGAAGAAATGGTATGATATTCAGTTAAGACAAGACAAGAAAGAAAAACTAAAGAGACTTACTATCATCTCTTTGTACAATATGTTTTCATCTCTTTGTACGCTTTGCTGGATTCATATTCACATACTCATCAGCTTCTTCTTGGTCCAAAGTTTGCTCACCAGATCCTGGTTTACTATATACAGTTTGGTGTCTACCATTGTTGTTTCTTTCAGATTCATCCTTCCAGATTTGGACACCACATTCAACAATCTCGAATCCGCTGCTGAATTCAAACACAACCTCTCTGCTAGCAGCTTCTTGTAACAAGTAGGAAGGAAATAGAAACAGATGTTTTCTTTGAATCTTAGGAATAGTATAAACATAGATCTCCTCAATGCCTTTGCTTATACGACGACACATTAGTTGTTCGAATTCTCTTGTTTGCTGGTTAGGAGAAATCACAACACAAACCTTGAAAATGGTGACATGCATGTTACTCATGATGGGACGTATGGTCATGGAATTTCCTTTGGCTCGGTGATCAAACTCTACAGGCACTTCTCTTCCAGGTAAACAAGCCCAACCATGAGCAAAATGTTGTGTTAAAATTGCTTTTCGTGCTTCTCCGTCTAGTTTGAAGCAGTTTGTGTAATTGAGTTGCGTGATTGGAGTGTCGTAAGCACAAGTAAGTCCCTCCTTTGATTCACAATCTTTCCTGACCGAATCTGGTAGTGATTTGAGTTTTCTGTAGCTCTTTAGGTAGAGTTCTCCCTGCTGGAGACTGTTCTTGAAGTATGGAATAATCCCCTGCTCACCAGTGTTGGAGGCGTAGATGCTTTACACTTTGGGGAAGATGTGTTAAGGACTTTAGTTTTCCTTTGCTGGTTATGTTGAGAAAACAAAGACGAGACCAAAGGCTGATAGACTCAGGCACCTGGTCTAGTTCTTCAACTGAGATAGAGAAGTTTATGACGTTCCTTGAGATGTCCGGAAGTTTCTCAATCTTTGGCATTCTGTCATATGAACTGATTCAAGAGATGCCAAGTTCATGTTAGCTGGAATGACTTGTAGCTTTGTGCATGCGAACATGTTCAACGTTTTTAGCTTGTGAAGATTCGCAAAAGAGGATGGAAGCTCTACCAGACCCTCGCAGTCATTCAGAATCAGTCTCTCAAGATTTGTTGCATTTGAAAGATCTGGGAGCTCTTTTAAATGATAGGACATTGACAAATCCATCTTCTTAAGTTTTGTAAGCGGCTATAAAACAGTTGATCATCAGAACATGAATAGAAAGTACACATTCATATCAACATAATCCCTCTGTTTTCTTCATTTGACAACTTGCCTATTTCTTATACTACATAAATAATTTCAACAGTTGCATGTATTACAATTTACAAGTAAAAAAAAATATTATACAAACCACCTTAATGCAGAATCTTAAAAACAACACACATAATCATAATTTTCGTACACTTGTTTTTATATGAGCCGAGAGTTCTGCATCATGGTGCCAATTCAACACCTAGAATATTTCTTATATTACATATGGAATTACAATGTATTACAAATTTACAAGTAAAACTTAATATTATACAAACTACCTTAATACATACTCGTAAAAGCAACACATACACCACCTAGAACATGTAATTTATTTTTCCCAGCCAGGAGCACTCGGGACTTCCAAATGATGATAACAACATAGCATTCTTCTGTCATCATCATAAACTCCGACCATCAATTTATCTTGGCAACGTCTTCCACATTGATAACAGATGGGTCGAGTGAGACAATTGTTTGGAATTATATTAAACTTTTGATCATACATCCAGAGGTTTTCAACAGGCTTGAGATAAGGTGCACATATTCCTAGTAAACATGGGATGTGAAAAGCGGCCCCACATTCATTACATGTATAAAGCCATTTGGTTGAATCCAAAGTTTGCTCACAAATCTCACACCAATTGAGACTCACATTCTCTTTGTAAGAAAGGGTGAGGAAATGTTCATCATGCTCATATCTCACTTTATATGGGAGTGAAGCACAACGGAAGCACAAAAAGAAGCTGCATTCGATACAATTTAAAGTTTGGAATTTCTCTTTTCTGCAGATTGAACACGATCTATTTATTCCAAGTTCATTGCTTAGGAACAAGGGATGTGGGTGGCATTGATGATCGAATGGCTCAGATATTGTGGCACATCGGACGTCTATACTTATAGACTTACTCCCTTTGCTACACACATATCTGAAACCATACGAAAAACGATCACAATATTCACAAAAGAAACAATTCTTTGTATCACTCAGTTGTAGACTCAATGGAAAGGGATGCGCCATATGTTGTTTTATCCGGGGAAGATTTGCACATGCTTCATGAAGTACAAAATCACACTTGGATTTCATACATTTGTAAATGCCACCACCATATAATGGAAGCCCACATGCTTCACATTGCCTTTTATCTTGATACATAATGTCGGTGGTCTTCCTTTCAAACTTCATGTGATGTGAATGGCTGAAATGTTGTATAATTCCATCACCAGTCACTTCAAAAGAATTTAGATTTTCATATTTCTCTTCTGGTTCTTCCTCCAGTTCTTTTCCATCCCACACATCTTTCCGAGTTGCACACTTGGAATGCACTGCGTACGTGCAATCTTTCATGCAAGAATAGTTTCCATAATTTCCGTCAACCTCTAGACGACAAACTCCACAAGACAATAATCTAGGAAGAGAATATGTAAAAGAGAGACGGTGGTTATGACGGGACATTCTTATGACAAATGGTAAGTAAATACAGTTTTTATGGACAATGTATTCACATTGAAGACACACGAAGATGAGAGATTTGCTATCAACTATCCCACAAACGTTACATATCAAAGCTGTTTTTCTGGTAAAGTGGTGGAGGATATGCTCATGCCTTTTATGATAGCTTAGGAACGAGGGACTTGTCGCACAAACAGGATCCAAACCAAACTTACAAATAGAACAGTAGTAATATAACCTTAAACGACTATTTCCACCACTTGCATCACAATAAGAACAAAATGTCTTCCTACTAATTGCATGAGGAACAGTGAAAAGTTGGAGATGGTGTTTAGGGTGATGAACAGATTTGATTAGAGGGGGAGACTCGGCACACTCTTTGTGGAATGATACCTCACACTTGCAGCAAAAGTAATAGGTTGTACCAACTGTCTTAGTTTTACAAGCACAACACGAAGACTCGTTTCCTGATTCTTTGTTGTTGCACCAATAAAGGGGGTAAAGGTGGTGGTCATAGTCGACATGACCTAAATAGTTCTTGAGTTTGGTATTTGGAATAGAATAAGGACTTTTGATTATAACAAAACCAGTATCTCTATCAGATATATTTGACCATAAAGGAAAGTACCGAAAGATGGGGCAAAGGAGGTGAGGAAGTGGAGGATGCTCGAAGGAATTCATGGCTACGCAAAAGATGTTTTGATGGTTATATTATATATTGAGAGTTTTGAGTTTAGTTGTTGTGATTTGTGACTATAGATATACAAAATATATATATAAAAGTTCATCGACTGAAAATCCTTTACTCTTTTCTTTTACTTGAAAACATCTCACGGAAAGTATTGCACTCTATGCACGTTTTAACTGCTCAAAAGCAAAGTACTAATTCTATGCTTTTATACGTACGTTTTCTCATATTCTTCTCTTTGTTCTTGCACTTACCCGCTCTTAATGTTGGGACTTCTAAATTTACAGAGTTTTCATTTACAGAAAAATTAATTTTATATTTAATATTTATTATAAAGTGTATTTTATGTAAATAAAGAAAAATACGTGATTTTACAGTTTATGTATTGATTAGATTTTAATAAATAAAAGTTCATATTTTTCTTGTTCGAGTATTTTAATGGATAGAAATATGAACTGTAAAAGTGCATTTAAGCGTAAACTAACAATATAACATCAATATATCGCTATCCGGTTAGGTCTTGTCCTCTCCGGGGTGGTCACACGGTTGTCTTACTTTTTTTGTTCTTTCACCCCTCTCAACTCTTGCCGTTGCAAATTATCGCCGTCTGTCTGGAAAGCTAAACCAAACTATGAGAGTTTAACAATACTATGAACTTCTGGTACAAGAGCTTCGGCGCCGAGGAGACAGGTCACGAAGTGCAGTTACAAACAAATCTACCGAAAACTTGTCATGTGACGCAAAAGATTTCGAATCAGAGAAGAAAACCTCTGTTTCGGTCTTTTCATCGAGAAACGACAGCGTTGGGACATTAATGCGTTGAGTTTTAGAAACGGTGACGTATAGCGTGTGAAATTGTTAATTTCGTCCCACATCGGTAATATACAGAGCAGTTGTGTTGTGTATATAATAGCGTTGAGATAATTAAAAGGAAGTTAGCTTCAATCTGGACAACTCATGTTTTTTTGGACATCAGGGGATCAAGATACTGAGGTACTTCCTATAGAACAAATTCTGTTCAAGTAGGGTCGTGACTAATACTTTCATCTCAACCTAAGCAGCACTGGGACTGAGACTGAGACGGAGACCAGAAACTGGGACGGTAGCGGGGACGGAAACGTCAAACTTAAAATTTATAGATATGGGTATAATATAGAAACGGCAAATATATACATAATATAAAAATACCTATAAATCAAATTATTAAAGTTTAATTCTCACATAAGATTTACACAGTTTTAAAACTGTTAGAGAAGTAGTTATATGACCAATACCAAAATAAACAATCAAAAGTCGATTACGTTTTAAAACGACTAGATCTGTAATGCAAAGGAAAACAACAAAACAAAATATTGGAGATAAGGTTAAAGTTAGAGATATTGATCACAATATTTAGAGATAATGATGTGATTTAGTTAAGTATATCTAACCAAGTCGGTTAAGAACAATGTATATATACACTTGTACATCGATCAATAAACCCAAGCAATTCAATTTAGTTTACTTACATAGTATCAGAGCGAAGATCAACATAAAAAAAAATCTTTCGTTCCGAATTGCTAAAGCATAAACAAAATAAACATGAGCGATGAAAGCAAGATGGTGGTTACCAAACAGAACGAAATCATGTGGAATTCTCCATACAGTTTGTTTTCGTCAGACAATCTAGGGGCCTTGATTACATCCATTCAGTTGAAGGGTGATAATTACAATGAATGGGCTTTGGAGATGGCTAATGCTCTTAGAGCTAAGAAGAAGATGGGTTTCGTAGATGGCACGTTACCTAAACCCAGTGAAGATAGCACTGAGTTGGAGGCATGGTTGAATGTTAACTCAATGATAGTAGGGTGGATCAGATCTTCCATAGAGCCACGAGTCAGATCTACCGTAACTTTCATCACTGAAGCACACAAGTTATGGGAAAATCTGAAAAAGAGGTTTGAAGTTGGGAACAAGGTGCGTATTCATCAGCTAAAGGAACAATTGGCATCTTGTAGACAGAATGGATAGGCTGTGATAGACTATTACAGTCGCCTAGCCATGATATGGGAGGAGCTGTAGACTTACAAACCTCCTCCTGTATGTAGCTGTTCTGCAGCTGAAGCTTATGAGAAAGAAAGGGAAGAAGAATGTGTGCATCAGTTTATAATGGGTCTTGATGACTCTAAATTCAGTAATGTGGTGACTGCAATCATTGAAGCGGATGAGCTACCTGATTTAGGTAAAGCTTATGCCAAGGTTATTAGAGAAGAAGCTAGAATGAATGCAGCAAAGACTCGTGAAGTAGTGCAGCAAGAAGCGATTGGTTTTGCTAGTAGCAGAAAAGATAATCAAATAGAAGAAGGTTCGAGGAATCAGTCTAAAGGAGAGAATCGTGATGCAAGTGGTTATACACCACGTTCTGAAAGTACTAACTCGGGATATGGAAACAAATCAAGAGATAGGACCTGCTCAAACTGCGGTAAGCCAGGGCATGATAAAAGCAATTGTTGGCAGCTTATTGGGTTTCCTGAGTGGATGGTAGATAGAAGAGGTAGAGGAGCAGAAGAGGAAACAGACGTGGAGGTTATGGTGGACGTGGAGGAGCTAATGGCTGTGGTTCAATGCATACAGCCCAAGCGACTACTTCACATGGTTCTGGCAGTAGTGATCTAACACCAGATCATTGGAAGGCCATCACTCAAATTATCAATGAGGGAAGGTCAAGTAATCAGTCATAAAAACTTTCTGGTAAGCATATTGGATATGTTATTATCGACTCCGGTGCATCGCCCCATATGACAGGAGATGTTTCTTTGCTTGTAAACGTGAGATATACTCCAGCATGTAGAGTTGGGTTCGCAGATGGAGGAACGTCTACGTCGACTCAGATGGGAGACATGATCTTAACAGAGCGTTTCTCTCTCAGAGATGTTCTGTTTGTGCCAAATTTAGACTGCACACTTATATCAGTCTCCAAGCTATTACGACATACAAATTGTTTTGCTCTTTTCACGGATGCTATTTGTGTTTTCAGGACCGTTCTTCGAAGACTCTGATTAGAGCTGGTGAGGAACGTGAAGGGGTTTATTACTTCAAGGATGTTAGAGTGGCTCGTGCCAACAAAGCTGGTGGAACTGTGGATCAACTTTTGTGGCATAGAAGACTTGGACATCCAACTATTTCTGTGTTTTCTTCTTTATCTTAGCTTTCTGGTGTGAAAAATAATGCTTGTTCTAGCCATTGCGATGTGTGTTTTAGAGCAAAGCAAACAAGAGATGTTTTTTATGATAGTATGAATGAAACAAGCAAGAGTTTTGAGTTGATTCATGTGGATGTTTGGAGTCCTTATAGAGTACCTGGCATCATGTGGGGTTGTGTACTTCCTTACAATGGTAAACGACTTCACAAGAGCAGTGTGGACACATTTATTGCTTGCAAAATCAGAGGTTCAGAAGGTTCTTAAACAGTTTTGTACTTATGCAGAGAAGCAATTTGGTCACGTAGTTAAAATAGTGAGAAGTAACAATGGAATGGAGTTTATGTGTTTGGGGGATTACTTTCGAGATGCAGGGATTATCCACCAAACTAGTTGTGTTGACACACCGCAACAGAACGGTAGAGTGGAAAGGAAACACAAACACATTTTGAATGTGGCAAGAGCAATGTTGTTTCAATCTAAATTACCGGTGAAGTTTTGGGGGGAAGCTATTACTGCAGAAACCCATGTAATAAATATGACACCAAGTAAGGTGTTGAAGGGGAAGTCACCGTATGAGGTCTAGTTTGGAGTTAAGCCAGCATATGATTCGTTGTGTGTGTTTGGATCTTTGTGTCATGTGCATAGACGTGACAGGAGTAAAGATAAATTTAGAGCACGCAGCAGGAGATGTGTTTTTGTAGGCTATCCATTTGGAAAGAAAGCCTGGAGAGTATATGATATTGATAGCAACGAGTTTCTGATTTCAAGAGATATCAGTTTTGAAGAGAATGTGTTTCCGTACGAGACAAGGAAAGATAACAGTAAGGAGGTAAGAAGCTTATCTGGTGGTCCAGATGATGATTGGATTATTGACTTGGATGTAGGAAACAAAGAGAGTAACTGTGTGCCGAAAGAAACAGTGCCAGTCACGGACACAAGGGCAGAAACTACCAAAGATAACAGTGAGGAGAAGACTGTTGACAAACAGAACATAACTACAGAAACTAAGGAAGCAGGGGTAGTGAGTATGACTGCAGAACCTGAAATGGGAAAAGGATGTAGAGAGAAGAAAACATCAACAAGGTTATGTGATTATGTGACCTACAATGCTAAACAAGTTAATGAAGAAACCCATCACGTACACACTAGTTCTACTCAGAAATCAGAGTCTTTGTCGATAGTCCAAGGTAACACACCCTATCCCATTACAAATTATGTTTCTGATGACAAATTTTATCCTGAACATAAGGCTTTCTTGGCGACTATTACAAGTGGGAATGAACCTAGAAGCTATAAAGAAGCCGTACAACAAAAGATATGGTGTGACTCAATGAGCAAGGAGATTACTGCATTTGAAATAAACAAGACGTTCAGTGTGGTGGATTTGCCTCCTGGGAAGAAAGCCATTGGGAATATGTGGGTATACAAGTACATATATAATGCAGATGGGACCTTGGAAAGACCAAAATCACGGCTTGTGGCTTTGGGTAATAGGCAGGTGAAAGGAGAGACTTCAAGGAGACATTTGCTCATGTTGCTAAAGATGACCACGATCAGATGTTTGTTACATATAATAGCAGGGAAAGGCTGGATTGTGCATCAGATGGATGTGCATAATGCCTTTTCGCATGGAGATTTAAAAGAAGAGGTCTACATGAAGCTTCCGCAGGGGTTCAAAGCATCTGATCCAAAACAAAGTTTGCAAATTGCATAAGGCGATTTATGGATTGAGACAGGCTCCTAGGTGCTGGTTCGCAAATTTAACAGAGGCTCTTAAAGATTTTTGATTTGAGCATTCATATGCAGACTACTCGTTGTTTGTTTACTCTAAAAGAAATGGTGAGCTCAGAGTACTCATCTATGTGGGTCATTTACTGATTTGTGGGAATGATGTTGAGTTTTTAACTAAGTTTAAGGAGCACTTGGGGAGATGTTTCCATATGAAAGATTTGGGAAGATTGAAGTATTTCCTCGGTATAGAGGTAGGTGGTGGAGAAGAAGGTTTCATACTTACACAACGAAAGTATACTCTGGATATGGTTGCAGACGTGGGGCTGTTAGGGTCCAAACCATTAGCTACACCGATGGAAATTCAACACAAACTAACATTGGACTCGAGTCCGTTCTTGAGTGATGCATAGAAGTATAGAAGGTTGGTTGGTAGATTGATTTATTTGTCTATCACGCGACCAGACATTTCATATGCAGTCCACATTCTATCACAATTTATACAAAAGCCTCGCAAGATGCAGTGGGAAGCAGCAATGAGAGTAGTACGCTATCTAAAAGGGACAGCTGGTCAAGGTATTTGGTTGAGATCACATGATGATACAGTGTATTGTGATGTGCACTGGTCGGCATGTCCAACTACAAGACGTTCATTAAGTGCATATGTGGCGCTGGTTGCGATTCACCAGTGTCTTGGAAGACCAAGAAGCAGGGAGTTGTGTCTCATTCGTCTGCATAGGCAGAGTATAGGTCCATGGCTAACAAGGGAGATAAAATGGCTTAGGAGGTTACTGCGGGACTTGGGAGCTCTGCAAAAGAAGGCAAAGAAGTTTTTTTGTGATAGCAAGTCTGCAATGTATATAGCGGCTAACCCAGTGTTCCATGAAAGAGCTAAACATATTGAGTCCGACTGCTATCAAGTGAGGGATGCGATTCAAGAAGGAGTTTTGGAGACAGGAAGGCGCTTGGAAGGGTTCAGTTCGAGAACTTGTTGTTCAAGTTGGGAATTAGAAACTTCCACCTTCCCAACTTGAGGGGGAGTATTGGAGATAAGACTAAAGTTAGAGATATTGATCACAATATTTAGAGATAATGCTTAGAGATAATGATGTGATTTAGTTAAGTATATCTAACCAATTCGGTTAAGAAAAATGTATATATACTCTTGTACATCGATCAATAAACCCAAGCAATTCAGTTCAGTTTACTTACACAAAAATTCGTTGAAAATAAGAAGAGACAAGAGAAAGCAGAGAAGAGACATGCGTGCAGGAAGATGACACAAATGCACAATATGTTGTTTTTCTTTAAGTTACTTGGCATAGAAAAAATATACTAAAGTAAAGGTAAAGAGGCAAAAAAGGTTAAAAATATATTTAATTAAAACCATAAATTTTATTTTCCTTTTCCCTTTCTAATATTCCTAAAAGGCTAAGCATAATCCGTCTTTGAAACGTCTCAGAGACGTACGTCTCCCTTCTCAGCATAATCCGTCCCCGTCAAGTGGTTGCCGTCCCTGCCTTACTCGACACGTGTTGGGGACGTTTCCCAGAAGTACCCGCACCGTACCTGTCCCCCGCGGAACCCAGTACGTGAGACTGTCCCCCACCGAACCCGGTACGTGAGACGGCACCAACTTCACGTACCTGTGCAACCTAGATCTCAACGCTATATACACAACACCTAACCGGATGGTCTTGTCCAGATTTGTCTTTATAGTTTTTGATTTGTCAGAGAACTCCGTTATATAAGACACATTATGAGGTGTTTGGTTTGGAACTTGAGTAACCAAAATGTGTCTTGCTTTTAAAAGGAAAACTGTGGCTGTTAAATAATTAATGTAAGTAGTTAGCTTCGTTCTTACTGCCAAAACTGAAAGTCCCCTCATGATCAGTATTTCTTAGTTTTATTATATTTTTTCCGTTGAATTGGATTATATTAGAATAAAGAGGAACACAGTCTGATACATATCATCAACAACTAAATCCCATAAGAAGGAAACCTAAATCCCATAAGAAGAGAATCCAAATCCCATAAGAAGGGAAACCAAAGCTCATCCACAGAGCACATAATCAACCGAAACAAGTTGAAAATCAAAACTCAAATCCCAAAATACTGAAAGTTCAAGAGAAAGGAAGGAGATGATAATAACCATGAAACTTATAACCGCTGGAAGCTTACAAAGAGACAACCAGACGAAATGAGAATAGGCCTCCATTAGGATAGACCACCAACACTTGAAAAGCTTGACAACCAAACCAAAGTACAGAAACAGGTCAATCCACCAAACCACACAGCAGAGCGAGGAACAACACACCTCCATTCAACCTTTTCACTGGAGAGAAACCACTAGCAAGCCAAGGATCCTCGTCACGCTTCACCGTAGCAGAGAAAGCCCAAAGAAACATCCAACTCCACACCAAACCGGAACCAATTAGATAAAGCCACAATCTTGATACACCAACTGAGGAACCAACACTGGCGTCTGCGAACAAAAGGTGGTTTATCCTTGGACTCCCATTTGCCACTCGAATGCCAGTCAGCTGACCCGTTTCTTGAGCTCGGTTACAAAGACCCGAGAGCACTTCACTACACCAGATGAAAATGTATGGTGATAGGGGGTCTCCTTGGCGGATACCCCTACTCGGTTTAACGCTTCCTCTAGGCGAGCCGTTAATGAGGAAGGCGTAAGTAACAGAAGAAACACACTCCATGATCCAAGAGATCCATCGGGGATGGAAGCCAAGTCTCTCGAGAACAGGGTGAATAAATTCCCACTCCAATCTATCATAAGCTTTACTCATGTCTGTCTTGACTGCCATAGAGACCCGCTTCTCCGCTTTTGAGGTTTGGAGGTAGTGGAGGACTTCATGGGTGATCAAGACGTTATCCGCAATTGCTCTTCCCAGAACGAATGCGGATTGAGTTTCAGAAATAATGGTCGGAAGGAGAGGTTGCAGTCGCTTTGTTAAGATCTTAGAGATGATCTTATAATAGACGTTGCATAGTGCTAGCGGACGATAGTCTGTGACCGCTTGTGGTCCCGTGATCTTCGGAATGAGACGGATGAAGGTTTCATTAATCTTCGCAGGGAGTTTACATGTTTCAAAAAACTCTTGCACTTCTTTGACAATATCAGATCCAATTGAATCCCAATTGGACTGAAAGAATCCTGCGGAGAATCCATCCGGCCCAGAAGCTTTATCCGCGTGAATCGAAAAGATAGCCGTTTTGATCTCCTCGGCGTTTGGGATTGTGATCAGCTTTTCGTTGTCTTCGTCAGAGACTTTCGGTTGTAGGGCGAGGTCCACTATGTCTTTTCTTTCACCCGGTAAACTTGTAAACAGGTTCTGGAAGTACTGGACAATTACTTAAGCGATATGTTCCTCTTCATAGACCGGATTCCCTCCCTCATCTTCAATGACAGATAAATTATTTATTCTCGTCCTATTTTTGTGGTAGCATGGAAGAATCCCGAGTTACGATCTCCCAATCTAAGCCACAACAATCTACTACGTTGCCTCCAATAAGCTTCTTCGGCATTATAAGCAGATTTAAGTTCGTTGGTGATCTTGTGTATCAGCTCCACATCGTTGGCGCTGTTGGTTTGGGCTTCTTCAAGTTCTTGCTTCTTTTAGTTGATCAGGATTCTGCTATTAGTTTGCTTCGTCTTATTCCATTTGGAAATTGCGCCACGGACTAGGGAGATCTTCTCTGCAACTGTCCTCTGTCTAGCTTCAATCCACACCGTTTTTATCAACTCTGTAACCTCCGGGTTATCTTTTAATCTCCGATCATATCTGAAGAGGCCTCTCCGTTTCTTCTTCCCGGGTTCAAACACTGTAACAAGGGGTTTGTGGTCTGAGCCCTCGTAAGCAAGATAGACACATCGAGCTGTTGGGAAAAGCTCTGCCCAACTTGTGTTAGCAGCGGCCCTGTCTAAACGACATCGGACCAGGTTATCTCCACGCTGACCACGCCATGATAAGAAGTCCCCTGAATGTGGGATGTCAAATAGATCTCCCTCAGCATAAAAGGTTCGCAAATCTGAGAAGGATCCTTCCGGTCTTTCAGTGCCTCCTGTCTTCTCCTCATTGTTAAGTAGATCGTAAAAATCCCCGGTAATAAACCAAGGTTGGTCTCTAGCATTAGACAGTTCAATGAGACGATCCCATATTGCTCTTCGCTTAACTCTATCTGTGTCAGCATACACAAAAGAAGCAAAAAAATTCTTTCCTTCCACTTCAATACAGGTATCAAGTACATTAGACGTAGCATCTAAAACTTCTAGCCTGATTTCCTGTTTCCAGAATAAAGCGAGACCTCCTGCGCCATGTCCAGTCGGAGCTACCAATTCATAGTATTCATAATTCAGGCTCTCAAACTTCTCTAGGACAAAGGCGTTGGGGTTTTTTTGTTTCCATGAGGAAAATAATGTCCGGTGAGATTTCTCGTGTGATCTCACGGATTCTTTGAACTGTCCAAGGATTCCCCAAACCTTGACAGTTCCAGCTCGCAATTTTTAAGGAACGGGAGGTAACGGATTCCGAAAATCCGTCGTCGATCTCTTATTCCCCCGTGGTATCATATTGCACAGCGGTTGATTATCTGAGCTGACTGTTGTGGCTTGTTGATCTCCGCTGTTCTGGGAACCCCCAGTTCTGCTTGTCATGTCTCGACGTGAGGCTGTTCTCTTTATGGAAGCATTGATTTTTCGACAAGCAGTAGGTTTTGGTTGTACCTTTCGTTTATGAGTGCTTGGTCCAGCAAGTGATTTTGGACTGTTTTGTACCGTTCTTTTTCCTGGGGGGCGCCCTGGTTTGCGTCCTGATTTCTTAATACTTCGGCCAGGGGGGGAAGGGCCAATTCGCATCAGGGCAGGTACTCTCTCAGGACTAGCTGATCGTTCCCGCTCCACAGTTTTTTGCGCTTGGTTAGCTAGGGAGGTCTAAGCCAAATTTATTGCAACTTCTTCGAGTTCACCAGTCTCCTCTGCTAGCCGATATCGTTCTTTCCTAGCAGCACTCTCGGTAGGGTCCGGGTGTGAAGCGTACTTGGTCATCACTCCTCTGATTTTCCCAATGGCTTCTTCTACTGCATGTTCAGGAAGCTCTGGTTGCAAACTCCGTAGAGGAATCCCTCTATCGGAAGTCCTGGCCTCGGCTTTTGAGGTGCTTGATGTTTCTCCAAGCTTCTCCTTAGCTTCTTTTGAGTTCTCAGATACATTGATATTAGCTTCAGCAGGAGGGGGAGATCGTGGGAGGTTAGTACGAGGGGTCCTCTGCACTTCCCGGTACACGGAGTTGTGAGACCTATAAGAACGAGGATGTCGCTCAAACTCCCTTCTATTCTCATGGGAGAAAGATAGATCGCGTCCCCTGTTACTGTAAACTGATCTTTCTTTTGAGGAGGCATTGAGATTTCTGCTATTTCCCTGTCTGTAGGGTTCACGTCGACGATCGTCATGGGAGGTAAAACCACGAGGCTCTTGTGAGTCCTTTGAGGCCAAAGCTCTCTGATTAGTTGGGTGCTGAGACTCAGATTCATGTCTAGTGGGTCTAAACGACCTTCCCGGGGAATTTTCAGAATGTGCTTGTGACATCTCTTTTCCAAAATTTCTTGGAGCTGACGTTTCTCCGCTTTTGCTTGTAAGCAATCACGTAGTTCATGGTCTAGTCTGAAACATTTCGAGCAGTGTTTCTCTAGCTTCTCGTAGACGAGGGAGGCTGTTACTTCATCACCGTTTGGGTATTCCACCACTGAGCTGGTAATGAGAGGTAGTCTGCCATTCACTTGTACCCTCATACGTATAGTGAGTGATGTGATATCAGCTTCTTCATAGATCCCTATGTTGCTGCCAAGGGTCTTGACGGTACCTTTGGTCCATAGATGGATGGGAATCCCCTGAATCTTAATCCAAAACGGGATGAGTGAGGGGAAGTCTGGAGTGGTGGTTGGCTTCCATCTTTCCACTATTATCATTTATTTAGCAAAATGGTAGGGTCTCTTGTCGAGGACGCTAATAAGGTCTTCCTCATTTGAGAACTGAAACTGGAACATACCCTGTCCAAGATCAGCTCCGACTGGACGGGTTTCAGTGCTCCACTTCTCGGTGAAGAAAGGTATTAAGGACCACACTTTTTGGGTCGATGGGTTAGTTACTCGTCCTATTAGAGTGAGTGAGTGTTTCTGAAGGAGGAAAGCATTCTCCGGTTCTTGGACTTGAACTCTAGCTTTGCGAGGGGCCTGATAATCATCAGAGACGAGTCCCTTGCCTTTCTCTGCAGTCGAAAGTCTTCGGTTTTCCATGGTGAAACTTCACTGAGGATGGAGGGGAGGCGAGTTATCAGAGATACAGAGTCTACTATGAAAGTCTTTAAGACCATGTGTCCATTGGACATTTAACTGTAGATTTTCTTTTAACTACTATGGTGCTTTTTACTTCGAAGTTTACTTACATGTTCATTAGTCTATAAATTCATCAACTTCAATATTTCACAAATTTCACGCTTGGTTATGAAAAGGATTGCTCTTTTCAGCTCTGGCTTCTCCCAAAAATTCGAAAGTATTAAATAGATTTTAGAAGATCTCCAACCCCATTCCATAATTTACTTCAAAATGGGGTGACGAGGAAACAAAAGAAATGATTATTCAACATGGACTATCATACTACCACCACAGCGACGGTTTGGTTTGATTCCAGGAAAACTGAAAGCAGAGTGGATGAAACATTGACATAAGTCACACAAGGCATCATCAGTATAAACATAAAGCACAAGATGATTTGTTGAACCTTCTAAAAGTCATGACAGTGTATGTCAAGAGGACTAAAAGTGAAGATACTAATAATAATAATAACAACAATAATTTAATGAGAGAGAGAGAGAGAAAGAGAGAGAGAGAGAGAGAGAAAGAGAGAGAGAGAGAGAGAGAGAGAAAGAGAGAGAGAGAGAGAGAGAGAGAGAGAGAGAGAGAGAGAGAGAGAGAGAGAGAGAGAGAGAGAGAGAGAGAGAGAGAAGCTCAAAGAGTGACAGAAACAGAATGCAAAACCTTACAGCGACTAGGACCAGTGAAAGGATCATCATCATCAATGGTCATGACCACATGAGACCACTCAATGTTGCCCCAAATCTCACCTCCTCCTTGCCCTCGTCTCTCCAAAGAAATCTCAGAGCACCAAATCTGCTGAACTCTCCCAACCATCTCGTCCCAGAAGAGCAACATGTTCCCACCACAACTCCAAGTCTGGCCCCAGGAAGTATATTTGCCAACTCTTGGTTTTCAGCAACCGGAAGCCTATAATTGTAGTAACCAATCACAAGTTCGACACCAAAGTGAACCAGCCTAGAACGAGAGAGATTCCCAGTAAGGGCCTCCAAACCTTTCACCTCATTCCACCAGTCCATGCCCTCGGGTTCTTGCATATCCAACTTCTCTTGCTCACACCATGCCATGTCTATTAATCGAATAAATAACATTACCGATCATACACCAATCCCTTTTAGGCCCTCCTATCACTACCCCACGATTCCCTTCTCCCCACTTACCTTCACTCGGCGAGTAGTAGTGTGTTTTCTCCACTCCATCCACCGCATAAAATCTCCCGTCCCTCACCACACAGTCGTGAACATAAGTATGGTGGCGTACGCTCGGCAAAGGCAAAGGCAAAGACTCCCAAGCTTGTGTCTTTGTGTCAAAAACTTCTCCCCAGCTCGAAGAATAATCATCCCACTTGCACCCTCCCACCACATATATCTTACCGTTCAACACGGCTGCGACAGCGGAAGCGCGAGCCACTCCCATGCAAGGGATGCGATGCCATGTGTGAGTGAGACAATCTAAGAGAAAGACATCCCGAGTCGGGTTGCGCTTTATCATTCCACCGATTACGTAGATCGCGGAGCCCAGTGCCACCACGGATGATTCAAGGCACTGAGAGGAGGGGCAAGAAGGGATCGGGATGAGATTGGACGAGGAGCGGAGGATAAACCAGGATGGGTTTGGGTCAGGAGAGATGCGTAAAGATACATAGACGTTTGTTTCGTTGATACCAAGCTGCGATCAGATGGTGTAGACCGATGGGGAATACATTAGAGAGTGGTAACTCTTGGAGAGGTGATATAAAGCCGGGTGGTCCGATATAGGGACTCTAGCCAGGAAGCTCAGAGCCACGTCATATGGTAGCGCTGATAAAGGACACGTCTCCTCCTTCTTCCTCTTCTTATACGGTTGTAGCTTTTTGAGAGCAATTGGTCTTGGATAGTATTGCACAGCCACATCATCTGGTAACGGTAACTGGGACGCCTCAACCTTCCTCATCTTTGCTCCCTTTGGATTGTTTGGGTACAGAGAGAAATCACCCTTTTTTATAGACTATTAGAAAACCAAAAAGGTATTGAAAAAAGGAAAATCAGACTTAAGTTTTAACATAAACTAGATTTTGGCAACCGTGCGGGTGTTCGTTTTGTTTTATATATATATCGAAAGGTTTTATTTGTGAAATAGCCATAAAAAGGAAAATTAGAATTTGAGAGAGAGATAAGAAGAGGATGGGAGAGAGAGAAGGGAAATTTGGTTAGTTACCTAATTTGATTTTTTTTTTGTAGCTATAAGGTGCAATTTTCCTATATCGAAATTTTATTTTTATATCAGTTATAAACATTAAACATATTTTCAGATGAATATATATCATTTTCATTTTCAGAATGTTAGAGTTTACATATTTTGCAAAAATAATTCTTGTGTTGACCAGACTACGGAATGTTTAGTCGTCTAGATGGTCCGACATTAGAGAGCGGTAACTCTTGGAGAGGTGATATAAAGCCGGGTCGTCCGATATAGGGACTCTAGCCAGGCAGCTCAGAGCCACGTCATATGGTAGCGCTGATAAAAGACATGTCTCCTCCTTCTTCCTCTTCTTATATGGTGGTCGCTTTTTGAGAGCAATTGGTCTTGGATAGTATTGCAGAGCAATTGGACATGTCTCCACGTTAAGGAAACTTGCGGTTCAGTCGGTGATATACCATCTCTGGAAGCAACGTAACAACCTAGTTCACAACCAAGCGAGCCTACCACCAGGAACGGATTTTCAGAGTATAGACAAGCAGCTGAGAAACATCATCTCAGCTAAAAGGTCAAGGAAAACATTCACCAAGCTCATGTCTTTGTGGCTGCGATAGTTATTTCCTTTTGTGTTTCTTTGTCCCATCTTGTTTTTTATCTAATTTTTGCCAAGATGGTTCGAAACTAAGATTTCTACTTTGTAAAATCTTTTGATCATTTATGATAATTTACAGTTTAGCAAAAAAAAGTTTTGCACAGCCACATCATCTGGTAACAGTAACTGAGACGCCTTAACCTTCCTCTTCTTTGCTCCCTTTGGATTGTTTGGGTACAGAGAGAAATCACCCTTTTCGTATAGACTATTAGAAAAGCAAAAAGGTATTGAAAAAAGGAAAATCTGAATTTAACATAAATTAGTAAACAATCTCTATCTCTTATATATTAAAAGAGAAACATTGTAATAAATGCGTTCAGACCGTAACTGACACGTGTCGGTTTCATAATCATTTGGCAATTAATGTGTTCATACACTAATTTTTTAAATTCATTATTTAATGTAATTATACACTATTTTTTAATTAATTCATTTTCCTACATTTTTATCCTTTATATTAATAAATTATTTTTTTTACGTGACTAATGAATAATATCTATATTGTAAAAAAGTTACAAAATCATTAAGATTCGCATCAACTAAAATGTTGTGATGAAAATGTTTGTAGGAACTGAAAGTTTCGTACCTTGCCGAAGTTGGTCATGGTTAAGGCTTCGGTACACAATAGCAACAAATAAGGTGATTGATTATAAATTAAAGAAACTGAGATGAAAATCACCACACGTAAACTCGGATCTTTAGATTAGTCAAATATTAACATTTTTATAAAATTTTCATATCAGGCCAAGAATTAGAAACAAAATCAAATTGGTAGAAAAAGATTTTTTTTTTTTTTTTGCAAAATTGACCTAGAACTTGATGTCAAACACAAAAGTAACCTCTTTTTAAAAAAAATTGATTTTGCCCTATTCACCCCACAAGTTCATATAATTCACGAAAATGCCATCATTTTTTTTCTTTTCAAAAATGGCATTTTTACTCTCTCACCCTCATCATCTTCAAGTAATTACAAGATTACCATTGTCATCAATATCCCAACAACCATGAACAACCAGTTTTTAAGCTCTTAATGCTTCTAAATTCGATTTACCCTTCTTCTTTCTCCAATCTTATGAAGTAAACAAAACATCTCTCTCACTTTCTCTCCACATTGAACTAAAAAAACCTAAGATTTTGATTCTACATTTTTTATGGTTCATATAGTTAAAGAAACTAACAATTATGGGTGGGATACTTTCGTTTGAGATTGTGTGCTTGGAGAAGCCTTATGTGTGCTAAGAAAGTTATCTCACCAATTTAAAGTATGAAATCGAGTTTCTTTCAGATTTGTTCGTCTAGACGACTTACCAGGTAAGTCGACTGGATGCAGACGACTTATCTGGAAGTCGTCTGGTCAATGCAAAGCCCATTTTTGCAATTGACTTTGATATTTTTTTTTTGGGACGACTGACATATCAGTCGTCTGAATTAGTTTGGTTACAAAAAAAATCTCTTAAGAATCTAGACGACTGAAATTTCAGTAGTCATAGGTTAATTTTGCATTTGACTAGAATATTTCAGAAGTTTGACTTTTACAGACGATTTACATTTCAGTCGTTCGAAAAAATTGAAATATTAATATTTTATTGAAGATCGACGACTTACATTTCAATCATTGTAGGTTAGTTTTGCAATTGTGAAAAAAACTTTAACTTTTAAATACAACCAGACGACGTACAATTCAATCGTCCTACAAAAGACTTATAATTCAGTCATCCAAAATTTTATTCCGAAATTCTAGTCAAACCTCGTAAATCCTGGATGACTGAATTGTAAGTCGTCTGGTTCTAATTAAAAGTTGAAATTTTTTTTTTCACAATTGCAAAACTAACCTACGATAACTTAATGTAAGTCTTCTAGTTTTAATAAAATATTGATATTTCAATTTTTTCGGACGACTAAAATCTAAGTCGTCCATAAAAATCAAACTTCTGAAATATTCTAGTCAAATGCAAAACTAACCTACTACGACTGAAATTTCAGTCGACTGTGTTTTTTGGAGATTTTTTTTTTAATCAAACTAAATAAGACGACTGATATTTCAGTCGTTCCAAATACAGATTTCAAAGTCAATTGCAAAAATAATTTCTGAGTTGACCAGACTACTGAATGTTTAATAGTCTGGATGGTCTGACATTAGAGAACGGTAACTCTTGGAAAGGTGATATAAAGTCGGGTGGTCCAATATAGGGACTCTAGCCAGGCAGCTCAGAGCCATGTCATATGGTAGCGCTGATAAATGACACGTCTCCTCCTTCTTCCTCTTCTTATACGGTGATCGCTTTTTGAGAGCAATTGGTCTTGGATAGTATTCCACAGCCACATCATCTGGTAATGGTAACTGAGACGCCTCAACCTTCCTCATCTTTGCTCCCTTTGGATAATTGGATTGTTTGGGTACAAAGAGAAATCACCCTTTTTATATTAGAAAACCAAAAAGGTATTGCAAAAAAGAAAATCTGACTTTTAAGTTTTAACATAAATTAGAAAAGAATATCTATACATTAATATTCTATAAATTAATTTCTTCAGTCTCAATTTAGATTGGTTTAAAATTTAACACAAATCAATAAAATAATAAAATAATATTTAGTTATAAATTTATATGTAAAGATATGATCTCACTAAAATTATAAATTAATCATTTCTATCCATATATATTTTATTTAAATAAAAACTTATCATTATATTATTTTTTATATTCAACAAAACTACTTTTATATTTTCTTAATATTTAATATAGTTTTGATGAGATATAATAATGTTATATCTAAAATCACATTTAAATGACAGTGGATGCATAATTTATAGATTATGTATCATATTATATATGTATATTATATTATGAAACTTATATATATATATATATATATATATATATTATAGATTATGTATCATATTTTTGATGAGATATAATAACGTTTTATCTAAAATCATATTTAAATTACAGTGGATACATAATTTATAAATTGTGTATCATATTATATATGTATATATTATACATATAATATATATTATATATTATGAAAAATTTTGTATATATATATTATAGATTATCTATCATATTATATATGTATATATTATATTATATATATTGTAGATTATTTATCATACGATATATATCATCAAAATTAATTATAAGTGTTTCTTAACAAATAAAAAAACTAAAGCAATACTAATTAAATAAAAAATATTGATAGTTAAATAATGAGATTTTATTTAAGTTTATCAGTTCTTTAATATAATTACAAACTGATTTTTTTAAATTAAAAAAAAATCCAAAATTTGATAGAATATATTTTTAAATATATAGACTAAAACAAGAAACATATTTAAAATAAATAATCACTATATACTGAGAAATTATAAATAAAAAATTTATTCTCACAAAATATAGAGAATAAAGGAAAGTTTCAACATATTCCCACATGTTTCCTAATTTCAAAATATAAAGATATATAGTCTTGTACGTGGTGCTTGGAGTAAACTGTCTTATGTCGTACGCATATATACAAAATTCTCGATTTGGTTACATAGTTTTGATAATATATGTTTTATGATATAAAAAGTTAATATATAATTGCATTTCTAATTTTATTTTTTCCAAATTAATGAAATTAAAATATTGAAAGAATGATATCAAATGTAATTTAAATTTCTATTTAAAATAGAATTATTTTCTATTAAAAATTTTTTCTATTTCAATTTTTTTGGGAATTTGCCTAATCTACCATTTTCAAAGTACCATATTTCATTTTTACCTTAACCAATTTTACTACTAAAATTTTGATATGCAAAATACCATTCTACCCTTCCATAATTCAATTGTCAAACCTATATTTTTTTTCTCCAAATCCGTCCGATGATATCACCGGAGATATCTCGAAGCTATGGAGGACGAGATTAGGATCGAAAACGATCGGAGCTCCGGAGATCCGAGCAACGAGGCGTTGAGATCAGGAGTAGCCGATACTTGAGCTTCAAGATTGAATCGTATTCATAGTTCTTTAAAAGGTGAAGGGATGTGGACGAAGCTTGTCTCTGATCCCACGACGAGTAGCTTTCTGAAACAGCCTGATTACGTGAAGATGATGGAGGAGATTCATAAGAACCCTAGCGGTAATCTCAATTCTTACGTGAAGGATCAGAGAGTGATGAAATCTGTTGGAGTTGTGTTGAATCTTAATCTCAGAGGAGACAAGTCTGAGGTTGAAAAGAAACAAGAGATGAAGGAGAGAGACGAATCGGAGAAAGAGTTAGGGAACGCTGCGTTCAAGAAGAGACACTTCGAAGCTGCGATTCAGCATTACTCTAATGCCATGGAGTTTGATGATGAAGACATCTCATGTATCACGAACAGTGCGGATGTTTATCTTCAAATGGAAAAGGTATTAATCTTTTTAATCAGTTAGGGTTAAGGAATAATAATCAATGTCGTTTGGTTGATTGGTTTCAGTACAAAGAGTGGATAGAGGATTGTAACAAGGCGGTTAAGAGAGGTAGAGAGCTTGGATCAGATTGCGAGATGGTAGCTAGAGCTTTGACTAGAAAGGGAACTGTTTTTGTCAAAATGGCGAAAAGCTCTAAAGACTATGAACCTGCTATTGAAGCTTATCAAAGAGCTCTTACAGTGCATCGTAATCATGAAACGTTGAGGAAGCTGCACCAAGCTGAAAGAGCAAAGAAAGAATGGGAGAGGCAGGAGTATATTGATCCCAAGATTGGTGATGAAGAGCGTGAGAAAGGTTATTTCTTTTGCAAACTAGTCTTGTGTTGTGTGAGAACAAAAACTGATAAAGAGTGGTTTTAAAATGCAGGTGATGAAGTTGCAGTTTTTTCCTCTGTACAAGACTGGATTCTATGGATGAGATCACGTAGGGAATTTCACTTTAATTCGATACAGCTGCGATGTTTATTAGTCTAAATCTTGTGAAGAGGTTTATGTTAGTGAGTGGTCCGTAGTTGATTCAGACATAAACAACAGTCACTTGTTTTATGTTAGTTCATAACAGCTTTAAGGACTTGGACTCATGTCTTTTATGTTATGACCTTTTATCAGCTAACTGATACTCTTCTTGTCCTGTCTTTGATTTGTAGACTATTCGAGTTCCTATCAGAGAATTCAGTTAATTCCCCGTCATTCACCACATTAACTTCCCAACAGTGATTCACAGGTAAGATAGCGACTGCTTTTTTTTATAGGGAAGGTATGCTAACAGACGGATAGTGGAGCTCGAGATTGCTGCTAAGGAGCAAATGAAAATCACAGAGCTCCGGATGGCAAAGCTCTTCTCCGAGAAGGCTAAAGTTGTTTCACAAACTGAGTCCACAAAACCTCAAGGTATTGCTTGTGTAAGGTTTGAATCTCCTTTGGAATACTTGTGTTATGTGTGATCTGTCTATTTTCTTTCTTAGTTTAGAAGATCGTTTGAGAATCATAGGAGGGCATTTGAATGTTGCAGAAGCTGCTCCCAAGAGAAGTAGGCCACCCATCACCACTCATGTCTTAGACGTCTCACGTGGTGCTCCAGCTGTAGGTGTTGAAGTGCATTTGGAAGTGTGGAATGGTACTACCAGTCCTTCCTTTGGCTATGGAGGTCGTGGTGGGGACTACTGGTCCATGGTGGGTACTTCAGCTACTGATAAAGATGGGCGTAGTGGGCAACTGATGGATTTGGTCGAGGCGTTGAAACCAGGGATGTATAGAATAAGCTTCAACACTGGAAAGTATTGCCCAGGAGGCTTCTTCCCTTATGTTTCCATTGCATTTGAGGTCACAGAATCTCAGAAATGGGAGCATTTCCACGCCCGCTGTTACTTTCACCATTTTCTTTCACCACATACCGTGGGAGCTAGAGCTGCTGCTGCACAGTCTTCAATACATTTGGTGGTTTACTGTTATGTATCAAAATTGCTATAAAAATAAATATCTGTATTTGTGTATTTATTTGGGGTTTGTGAAACTAGTAGAACAATATGCAGCGTTTGCACCTCTAAAGACTTGCATTTGACCTCAATTTTTCCTCTTATTTGGTTTCTGAGTTTCTTAAACATTCCTCTGCAATTTTCATTGGTTACTTACTTAAATGGTAGAAAACATCTTGTAGAACCGCATAATTGTTGAGCAAACAAGTGAACAACACTAAATCAAGTTACATCCTCGAACAATGTTTCTTCCTCCACAATCTTTACCATACTTCCGACTACTTGTACCCAACTATCTACTACTTTCTTGATCTTTCCATCTAAAATCTCCACCAACGTAAAAGCTCTTATCGTGCCACCACTCTCAAGCTCCTCTGCTGCTCCAACCGGCGTCTCTTTAACCCTCGGGACTATTGCACCATTCACATAAACAATTTTGTTGTCACTATCTTGCACAACCATTTTACGGTTTCCTTTCCCACCATCAAGCTCCTTATGCATGTGTCCAAACACAACTAAAGGAACAGACAGTTCCGTCGTCTCTTTCAACTGGCGTAGTGCGTGCTCTAGATCTGTCTCACCAAACCAAACCAAATCACTCTAGGGTAGTGAGTCTGAAGAATTAAAAAATATGGAAGCAACATTTACTTGGATCACCCTGGTCACCACCTTGGTCAGTCCAGTCTCTTCCACATATATCCTCAGCCTGAGAACCAAGACCTGCAAGAGAGAAAAACCACTAGTTAAAATCCTTATACGTTTAGACCGAAGACAATAGACCATTTAGAAAGCTTCATAGGTTGATGATGCACCTGTTGGACCGTTATGCGCAAGGATTATAACGACATGAACTTCCGGTGTTCCAAATGCAGCTCGACAAATAGCCCCAGCACTTTCATCCATATTACGAACTCCATATCTAGAAAATATTTTCTCAGTCTTTTGTTTAACCATGTTAGGGGTTTTCTTTAGCAGGAATGACGAAGAAGATTAACAAATGGGAATTAATAAATGATTTTATAAACCTTCACAGATGATTTTATAAAAGCCTTTCTCAATTGTTTATAAACTCTTGTAAATGATTCATTAACTTTTATGAATAATATATTAATTCCTATAAGTGTAGACACCTTATAAATGTTTTATAAACCCTTATAAATTATTTATAAACACTTATAAATTATTTATAAACACTTATAAATGACTTATAAACTATTATGGATAATTTATAAATCCTTATAAAATTAACTTTTATGAATAATATATTAATTCCTATAAGTGTAGATACCTTATAAATGTTTTATAAACCCTTATAAATTATTTATAAACACTTATAAATGACTTATAAACTGTTATGGATAATTTATAATCCTTATAAAATTATTTGTTGGGTATTGATTGTATTTTATATATATTTACATCAAGTGATCATGTTGTAATCAATCTTTGTTGGTCAGTGATTGGTTACATCATAATGTTTATAAATTGAATTTGATTTATATGAGTTTATTAAATGACTTATAAGTGTTTATAAAGATATAAAATGATTTATAAAGGTTTATAAGTTGACTATAAGAGTTTTAAACTGATTTATAAAGGTTTATAAGCTAATTTATTAATGTTGTCTATGATAAATGACTTATACAATGATTATAAACTAAATTAGAAAGGCTTATAAACTAATTTATAAAAACTTATAACTAATTTATAAGGGTTTATAAAATCATTTATAAGGTTTGTAAAGGTTTATAAACTAATCTAATAAGGTTACTAAGTTAATGTATAAAAAGCTTATAAATGATTCATAAAGGTTTATAAGTTAATTTATAAGAGTTTATAAACTAATTTATAAAGGCTTATAAACTAATTTAAGGGTTTAGAAGTTGATTTATAAATCCTTATAAATGGTTTATAAATGGTTTATAAATCATTACAAATGATTTATAAACTCTTATAAATTATTCATAAACCTTAATAAATGACTTATAAGAGTTTATAAATCATTTATAAGCCCTTATAAATAGTTAAAAATGGTTTATATAATTTTATACATGATTTATAAACTTTTATTAATTATAAATGGTTTATAAACTTTCATGTGTGTAGACATGGGGCATGATCAGACCGGTTATGAGCCAAACCAGATGAAATATTGGTTTTAGACCCCTAATTTTTTTTGAAAAAGTTATATGTAAATAGGTTTTTGAAAAATAAAATTTAAACTCCCAAATCCATAAAAAGAGAAAATTTAGGTGAAATCATTAAAAAATCGCGTGAGTCCCATAATTCTCAGTACACAACATTCAGCTAAATTATTTATAAACCCTTATAAGTCATTGATTAAGGTTTACAAATCCTTGAGTTTATAAATCATTTGTAATGATATACTGAAAACAATAAAGAAATAGACAGAATCAGACCTAAGTTGCACTATCCTGGGCAGCCATGAAATTCATAGGTTAATTTGAGAACCATATAAGCATTTTTCAAGTTAAAAGGTCATCAAACGCCTAGTATACCAGCGTCTACTAAAACTGTGAACTTCCCAGTGACAAAATTCTCCATCCCATCAAAGGCCCTACGAAGGTACAGTTATTACTGAAAATAAATCCTTCCGCTTTTCATCTTGAAGACATACTGTAAGGAGAAAGATATTAACTAGCCTAGTTGCACTTCACTAGATTTACTATAAACATTTTAAAAAAAAAAAGTCATACAAACCTGTGAGAGCAATGCAACATCTACTCCTATATCAAAGAATTGCAGGAACATGCTGATCATCATCGTGACAGGATCCTTGTTGCCCGCCTGTAACCAAACTGATTACTATTCCATGTCGTAAATAAGTAAACAAATAAAGATAGCGATGCATTCATCAGTGTATAAGATATCAAGAACTTGAGAATACCTCCTTGAAAACGACACTTTGTAAAGACTGCAGATAAAACAAAGGAAAAAAAAACAGAGAAGTTAGAAATACTGGTTCACATTTACATTTGAGAAAATAATATCAAAGACATTTTCATCCATTAACCAAGATTCTGTTGTTACACTGCCGAAGAGTTTAACATAGTCTTGCAATACTGGGATAACATAGAGTTAAATATATTAAAGGGAGCTCACATATAAACAAACAAAATGTACCTTCAACATCTTATACACACAGTAAATGGAAAACGGATAGCCAAGAAAATTCTGCACATGACCCTTCCAAGTTCGAGAAAGAGAGATGTTATTGCTGCGGATATACATGGAGCTAGTCCTCTTCCTCGACCTGAAGATTCACTTTTCAGAAGCCTGCAACTTCTCAATCTACATGAACAGACAACTTCAGATGATCCAGAGCGAAACCACGGTTCTGTTCATAGTCTTGAACCCTGAAAGTACTCTTGTCATCATCTTCGGATGACAAGCGACACCTCCCAACACCTTGACCTGAAACCTCTTGAACATCTCATGTGTGTCTCAGTTTCAGCTTTCTCTTCCTCTTTCTACCTCTCCTGTATCATCCTATTATCCTATTATACTGAACAAGAAACGCTTTCAAAGTGAACGTACTTATCCAAACCAAAGCTCTCGTACCATCCGATCTCTGAGCTGTAGAGAAACATGTTTCATCTTTCAGGAGCCCAACACGTTCCCTATCTTCTTACAGAGAAGGAAGCCACGCGATGTTTCTCACACCAAACCCTATCTACCATCTCTTTTCAATACTCGTCCCCACCGTAAACAGCTTCGTTAATCTCATCCACAGAGCCTTTCTCCTGTATCACCAAGCACCGAGAGTATCCCACCCCACGTGTAAAAAAACAATTAATATGTGCAAAGCTTTAGAGACAGCTTCTTTGAGCATCTATCTGGTCGTGTTTGGTGAGTATAATAACTCTAAACCTTATCAATGGTGAGAACATCTCTAACTCCTAGTTTCAACGTGATTGGCGACTCGTTCTTGGCTCAGTGAGTCGGATTCGGTGCGGATCTGCTGAGCTTTGGCGATTTGCAGCCAAAGATGACGACTCCGACTCGTGACACCGATCAGACCAGATCCTCTAATCCTCACCGCCGACGAACTCTCCGATCAGACCAGATCCTCTTCCGCCGCGCCTCCTCCACTTCCGCATCTCCTCTTTCACACGAGATGATAGAAAAGAAAGTAAGGTTAGTTTTGTAATTTTTCATTAAATGAAAGTGGTTTATTTGAAAACTGCAATTAAATTGTGGTATATTTGAAAAGTTATAGAGTGAAAGTGGTAGTTATGAAATTTTCCCAATTTTTTTCTATTTCAAAAATTTATATATGGGCATGGCGCAGAAAACCCTCATAGTTTAAAAAATAACTTTGATGATTTGGTTGAAAACACTGGTTGTTATGATCTATGTGATCAAATACTAATTTAACGATGACAAAAGAAAAGTTGGGTACGATGTCCATTCAGACCCAACATAACAAAAAATCATACAAACTTTGAAACTTCCAAAATTTAATCAATATAATAATATCATCGACGTTTCAGTCAGTCACTTTTTTTAACCAGATCTAATAGGAAAGATAGATGGGGAATGGGGATATTGAATCTTTTCCTTATCAGAAACCTATAGCTACAAATATTCCATCGTTCTCCCATCCTTGAAACGTATTGCCTTCAAGATGGTATTGGGGAGGGGGAGGGGGAGGGGAGAACATCCAAGAAGGTGCATCCCTCAATCACCAAGGCTTCAATGGTTGTCATTTTGACCAGCTACAATACATGGTTAATCGGAACCTAGTTGGCAATGGAAACAGATCTTTCAAAACCAATGCATTTGCCTCCAATAAGAGAAAAATGACTTTATATATCTTACCAACTGCTCCCTAGATAGTTTATATTTTGCGTGCTCTCTTGCTCAGTTCATAGTGAGATCTCCGGCTAATCATAAGCAATTAAGTCTTTGTTTTGTTATCTATTGATGATTAACTTCTTGGTTTTTGAAAGAGTGTAGGAGTTAGCCTATGTTTTGGTAGTTCGTACAAGGCCTAAATGTTTGGTTACACCTTCCTTTTTTGAGTTTAGTTTTCGGGGAATCTGTGTGTTTCTGCAAGCTTTCGTATTTTACCATGTATCTTTCAATTGGTAGTAGTGAAAACTTTAGTGGCAAAATCTCTGACCTTGAAAAGATAAAAGATAGCAGTCACATAATTAGCATGTGTCCATCGTTTCTTTAGAGCAACATAAGAGCATGATTAATCCGGAGTTCTTAGGGTGGTGTTCTTAGCGGAAGTTAAGGAATCACTAGTCCTCCACTCTATTAGAACTAGAGGAACCTCATTTGGTTTCATATTACTACTATAGGTAACAATTTTTTCAAAAGTGTGAGCTACACTCTAGAGATATTCTCATCTGCTCCATTCGCTGACGAGAAAGAGACTCTCCGATCAACCGAAGCTCAGATAGTGTCAAAAAGAAGCAAGCTATTGAAGTTTTAATCTGAATATCACGAAGTCTTTTCACACTTCACAGAGATGGCTAGTAAATGCGCAGGCGAAGTACAAGAAGTGAGATATATACATACCCCTCTTCTATTTTCTTGATTACTTTAAGAACAAGTGACTGAGATTTTGTTGCTTTTTGATAGAGAGCGGAAGCTAATAACCTAACGTGGAGGTGAAGGAACGATAGTGATGGCGCGAATACTCTTCGCAGTGTTCGTTAGAACTCTTTAGGGTTGCGAATACTCTTCGCAGTGTTCGTTTGAGAACTCTTTAGGGTTGCAAATCTGTAACGAAGTCAATGGCTTCCCCATGAAGACGAGTCTTGTCAGGGGCGGTGGAGAGATCAAGAGGACCCCGTGGAACAAAGCCATACACCACTCGAAACGGCGAAAATCCCAAACTTTGATTTTGAGCGTGGTTGTGTGCAAATTCTGCTTGACCGAGCTTTGTATCCCAAGATTTGATGTTATCACCAACAAGGCAGCGTAAAAGGTTCCCCAAAGAACGATTTTTCACTACAGTTTGCCCATCGGTTTGTGGATGACACGCGGTACTCATGTCCAGAGAAGTACCTAAGAGTTTCCACAAAGAACGCCAAAAGTGACTCAAGAATCGTGTATCACGATCCGAGACGATCGACGATGGAAGTCCATGAAGATGGTAAACTTCACGGAAAAAGAGAAGAGCCACGTGAAAAGAATATGTCGTCTTTTTACAAGCAATAAAATGAACCATCTTGGAGAATTGATCGACCACCACAAAAATAGAGTCATGACCGCGTTGTGTACACGGTAATCCTAAGACGAAATCGATTCTAACATCAGTCCATGGTTGTGTTGGTATTGGCAGAGGAAGATAGAGACCAGCGTTCGAAGCTTTGCCTTTCGATTGCTGACAAATGCGACAACGCTCGACAAAGCGCTCAACATCCCGTCGGAGAGAAGGCCAAAAATAAGACTCGGTGACCAGCTGAAGAGTCCGATCCCTACCCACATGTCCTTCATTGTGGAGTTCAGCAATTATTTTCTGGCGCCAGCTACACTCGGGAACGCACAAACGAAGGCCTTTAAAAAAAAAGCCGTCTTGAATTGTGTAATCTCCCGTGACTGCGATCTCGGTGTCACTGAAAATACGCGCGAAAAAAGGATCTCCGGAATACATATCAGCGAACGCCGCGAACCCCGTCACTGAAGTATGTAGAGTGGTGAGAAGTCCATGCCGACGACTCAAGGCATCGGCCACACGGTTGGTTTTTCCGGACTGGTGACGTATAGAGAAAGTGAACTGTTGCAGATAGGAAATCCAGCCTGCATGACGAGCGGACACTTTTGCTTGGCTATCAAGGTGTCGAAGAGCATCGTGATCCGTAAATAGGACAAATTCGCGATGAATCAAGTAATGATGCCAATGCTTGATAGCTTGCACTATTTCGTAGAATTCAACGTCATAAGTACTATAACGGCCTCTGGCGCCTGCAAGTTTTTCACTGTAAAAAGCGACAGGGCGTCCCTGCTGACTTAAAACGCCACCGATGCCGAGCTTTGATGCGTCACAGTGGAGCTCGAAGGGCAAGGAAAAATTAGGGAGCACGAGAATGGGTGATGTCGTGAGCTTCTCCTTAATTAACTCAAAAGCGAGAGTTGCTTCAGTCGTCCACACAAACTTATTATCACGCATACAACTTGTGATTGGTGCCATTATGGTACTAAAATGATCGACAAACCGTCGGTAGAAGGATGCTAGACCATGGAAGCTACGAACCTCCGAAACTGACTTCGGTATCGGCCATGATCGCACAGCCTCAATATTTGTTTGATCGACAGATAATCCTTGATCGGAAACCACATATCCAAGGAAAAGAACCTTTGATACGCCAAATTCACACTTCTGCTTGGCGGCAAATAGTTTTTCGGACCGCAAGACAGTAAGTACCTGCCCAAGATGCTCAGTATGGTCGGCAATAGATGAGCTAAAGACGAGAATATCATCGAAATATACGACGACAAATCGCCCAATGAAGGGTCTTAATGCCTGGTTCATAATGCGCATGAAAGTGCTAGGAGCATTAGAAAGACCAAACGGCATTACCAACCATTCAAAAAGGCCTTCCCAGGTCTTAAAAGCTGTCTTCCACTCGTCGCCGGGTCGGATACGAATCTGATGATAACCACTCTTAAGGTCGATCTTGGAAAAAAAATTTGGCGGAACCAATTTGATCTAAGAGGTTATCCAAGCGTGGAATAGGAAACCGGTAATGAATGGTGATTTTGTTGATGGCGCGACTATCAACACACATGCGCCATGAACCGTCTTTTTGGGAATTAAGAGAGCAGGCGCGGCACATGGACTGAGACTCTCTTTGATATGTCCCTTGCGCAACAGCTCTTCTACTTGCCTCAGTAATTCTTCATGTTCCAGTGGGCTCATGCGATAATGTGGTCTATTGGGTAATATTGCTCCTGGAACCAAATCTATTTGATGTTGAATATCCCGAAGTGGAGGGAGTCCTTCTAGGAGTTCGTTGGGAAAGACGTCCGCGAATTCTGCCAGTACTGATGTTAAGGCGGGTGTTGGTGAGGTTTGACTGTGATTCTGTCCCGTAGTTGGTACGAGAGCGAGTGTGTACCCTTCGTTTTTAAGCTCCGACATAAATGTTGAGTAACAACAGAGGAGTGTCGTTGGTTTTGCAGTGGTTGCGGAGGAGCGAAATGGAGGATCAGAGAGTGATTTGACTGGTTCGGCTGGTGTTGGAGTAAGAGAAGGCAAAGCCGTTGATGAATCTTTTGATGGCCGTAACACGATCTGTTTGGAATCCCGGATGAAGCTGTATGTGTTCTGAGCACCATCATGAATAATTCGTCTATCAAATTCCCATGGACGACCGAGGAGGAGGTGACAAAAATCAATTGGAGCGATATCACAATACATGCGATCGCGGTAATGAGGTCTGACGGTGAATGGCACGATTGCTCGCTGTGTAATACGGATGCTTGCTGTGTTGTTGAGCCAACCCAGATTGTAAGGCGCTGGATGTTTCTCACGCGTAATACTGAGTTTATCTACTGCTTCATCAGAAACCACATTGCGGCAGCTCCCTGAGTCAATGACAAAACTGCAGATGCGATTATTAATCGTACAAGTGGATCGAAAAATATTAGTGTGTAGCCACTTGTCATCCTGTGTCACTGGTGTAAGACATGCTCGATGAAGGACGAGGAGGCGATCCTGATCACTGGACGTTGTGAGAACGTTGTCATCTTCTTCCTGTGAATCATAAACTTCTTGGTCATCGACTGAATCATCAATCACTAAGCCTCGGCGTGTAGCATGAGGACAAGCGGTTTGTCGATGTCCTTGTTCACCGCAGCTGTAGCAACGAAGTGCATTAGGTCGCGTAGAACGGCGAACCTGTTGTTCTTCTGGTGGCGCCTGTTTGGTTGCTGCTGTGGAAGCTTCGCCTGTTTCCTTAGAAGAAGACGAAGGAGTGATGTTGCCGGATTGGTCGCTTTGACGAGATCGTGCTGCAGAAGAGTTCCAGTTTGAAGATTTAGCTTGTTGTTCGAACGCGGCAGCGCGTTTATGTGCTTCTCCGATCGTAGATGGATCAAATTGTGACATAGAAGTCTGAAGTTGCGGTCGTAATCCCCCAATGAAACGAGAAACTAACTGGACTTGGCTATCATTAATCTCATTTCGAGTTAATAATAGGGAAAACTCTTCGGCGTATTCATCGACACTACGATTACCTTGTCGGAGATTTTGTAACCTCGTATACATGGTACGTTCATAGTTGTGCGGTAAGAAGGTTTGCCGGAGGTGTTTTGTGAGCTTCTCCTATGACTGAATAGGTGCTTTTCCAGTGCGGGAACGAGTCGTTTTCAACTGTTTCCACAAAGTAGCGGCATGACCACGAAAGCGTGTGGCCACAAGTGGGACGCGATGAAGAGGAGGGACTTGCTTAAACTCGAGGATCTCCTCAACTGAGATTAACCAATCAATGAGATCATCACCTTTCAATCCGCCTTGAAACTCGGGGATATCCACTCGAAAGTTTTTTCCCAGTGAGTATTGATGTTGTCTTGTTGGCGTAAGTCTTGAAAATAAACTTGACGATGAAGCTCTTCCTCGTCATCGGAATGAGTTGGTTGTGCTCTCTCGTCGTGTCTACGGTTATACCGCTGGTGCTGGATTTGTTGTTGATGTCGCGGAGGTGGAAGATGACGTTGTTGATGTAATGGAAGTTGCGGTTGAGCAGGTGGTGGAACGTTATCGATGAATGGAACCTGAGGGTTTACGCGAGCCGTCAATGCCGTTGTCAAGGCGTCAATGCGGGCTGTTAGGGTTCCCATTGTATCGCTAAGGTGTTGGATGGAAGCTTGAGTAGCTGTTTGCATCTGAATTAGGGTTTGCAACTCAGTCGGATCCGTTGCGGCTTCTTCCGGGTTGTGCTCCCGATTATCACCGCCAGTGCCTCCTGTTTTCTTAGCCATTGAAAACAAGAAGTTCTTTCCCGAAACGTACTGATTCTGATACCAATTGATAGAGAGCGAAAGCTAATAACCTAACGCGGAGGTGAAGGAACGATAGTGATGGCGCGAATACTCTTCACAGTGTTCGTTAGAACTCTTTAGGGTTACGAATACTCTTCGCAGTGTTCGTTTGAGAACTCTTTAGAAAACTGAAAGCTTTTATTAATTATCAAAAGTAGTGGCTTTTACAAAGAGTAAGGCCGCTATATATGCTAAACGAGAAGACCAAATCCTAAACTAAAAAGGAGAATTGACAATTATCTAGTTGAAACAAAAAAAAGGAAACTAATAGCTTAAGGCCCAAGTAAGCCATAACAATGGCGGTGGAATGAAGTGAGGATGCGCTGCATCACTTTTGCAGATTGATGAGCTTCTCAAGAGGAGGAACGAGATATGCGCGGCGTACACAACTTTCCCACCAACAAAGCAAGGTTCAAGCAAGAGCTGGAGCAAGGGAAAGAGCAAGAAGAAGAGCAGTCTTTTAATGGAAGCTAGAGAAGAAGGAGAGGTCACAGTTAGAGAAGAGAATGTAGTGAAGAAGAAGAAATGGTATAATATTCAGCTAAGGCAAGACAAGAAAAAGAACTAAAGAGACTTACTATCATCTCTTTGTACGCTTTGCTGGATTCATATTCACATACTCATCAGCTTCTTCTTGGTCCAAAGTTTCCTCACCAGATCCTGGTTTACTATATACAGTTTGGTGTCTACCATTGTTATTTCTTTCAGATTCATCCTTCCAGATTTGGACACCACATTCAACAATCTCGAATCCGCTGCTGAATTCAAACACAACCTCTCTGCTAGCAGCTTCTTGTAACAAGTATGAGGGAAATAGAAACAGATGTTTTCTTTGAATCTTAGGAATAGTATAAACATAGATCTCCTCAATGCCTTTGCTTATACGACGACACACTAGTTGTTCGAATTCTCTTGTTTGCTGGTTAGGAGAAATCACAACACAAACCTTGAAAATGGTGACATGCATGTTACTCATGATGGGACGTATGGTCATGGAATTTCCTTTGGCTAGGTGATCAAACTCTACAGGCACTTCTCTTCCAGGTAAACAAGCCCAACCATGAGCAAAATGTTGTGTTAAAATTGCTTTTCGTGCTTCTCCGTCTAGTTTAAAGCAGTTTGTGTAATTGAGTTGCGTGATTGGAGTGTCGTAAGCACAAGTAAGTCCCTCCTTTGATTCACAATCTTTCCTGACCGAATCTGGTAGTGATTTGAGCTTTCTGCAGCTCTTTAGATAGAGTTCTCCCTGCTGGAGACTGTTCTTGAAGTATGGAATAGTCCCCTGCTCACCAGTGTTGCTTAGGCGTAGATGTTTTACACTTTGGGGAAGATGTGTTAAGGACTTTAGTTTTCCTTTGCTGGTTATGTTGAGAACACAAAGACGAGACCAAAGGCTGATAGACTCAGGCACCTGGTCTAGTTCTACAACTGAGATAGAGAAGCTTATGACGTTCCTTGAGATGTCTGGAAAGTTTCTCAGTCTCTGGCATGCCATCATATGTACTGATTCAAGAGATGCCAAGTTCATGTTAGCTGGAATGACTTGTAGCTTTGTGCATGCGAACATGTTCAACGTTTTTAGCTTGTGAAGTTTCGCAAAAGAGGATGGAAGCTCTACCAGACTCTCGCAGTCATTCAGAATCAGTCTCTCAAGATTTGTTGCATTTGAAAGATCTGGGAGCTCTTTTAAATGATAGGACATTGACAAATCCATCTTCTTGAGTTTTGTAAACGGCTGAAACCCAAAAACAAAAACCAAACATAAAACAGTTGATCATCAGAACATGAATAGAAAGTACACATTCATATCAACATAATCCCTCTGTTTTCTTCATTTCAAGTGTTGTTATAGAATAAAAAATTTGTTACAAAATAAGTGTTGTTTTAAAATCGCAAGACAATCTATGTCATTAGCTTATGTTTTTTACCCCTAAATTTATTATGAATAAATAAAATCAATAGAATTCTAATAATTAAATAAAGGTAAAACTGAACATTTGAATTAAATCAAACCTGAGGTCCTTCCCAGAGCTTCTCGAGCTGGCTATGACGCATATGGAGTTCTACAAGATTTTCAAGATGAAATCTCACAGGGAGATTCTTTTTTGGGTACGCCTCCCAATGTAGTAACTTAAGACTGGGTGGAAACTCCAAGTCCTGAGGTATGTGCACTATGTCTTTTTCACAATGTTTTCTTTTGTGGACAGCCAGGAACTGAAGGTTACGCATTCTTTTAAAAGCTCCCCTGCTTACAAACACTTCGCCTGTTTCTGATGTATCCAAACATATGCCACACACTGTTCTAGTACCCTAAACCATTCCCAAAATAGTAGAATTTGTTAGCACAATATAGGTAAGATGTTTTTCTTTTTTTGGGTATCTTAGAACCATAGAAAGACCCAGACTACTCTAAAAAGGATGGTGCAGCCCACTAGACAACCACCTTGTGGTCAATATCGGTAAGATGTTGCCTTCACTAAATGAGGTATCGAAATTTTAAAAGCCACAGTCATTGCCAGACATGTCCATTACATATCCTATAAACCATATTGCAACGTAGAAAAAATTATTACCACAGTAAGTAAGATGTTTATCTTCACCAAATGAGTTGTTTTAAGTAAGTAAGTTAAACTAACAAATACGATAAATTAAGAAAGTGAAAAAGAACTTACTGTGTCATATTCAAGAACATCACAAATCTGATGAGGATCAATTAAAATGTGGCGTTTCCAAGGTTCTTGTCTCTGAAGGACTTGCCTAGCCATTTGTTGTAGTAAGTTGTGCATCACTATTTTTCCACTGGTAGATATGTCTATGAGAGATCTATTGACTAGGTTTCTCAACCCATGTTCAACATCCAAATTACAGTCACCCAGCATGGATTTTACGTAATGGTCGAATTTGTAGTTGAAGAAGATTGCAATGTGAAGAAACAGAGCTTGATCCTTGTCATGTAAACTCTCATATCCGACTCTTAATACTCTTTCGATATCTTCATCAAGACTAGTTTCTAGCCTATGGATTATAACTTCCCATTCATCCCCACTTTTCCCATGTAAAGATGAACCCACAACACGAAGACCTAATGGAAGATTACTGCAAAGCTCTGTTACTCTTACTGCCAGCTTTTCAAAACCAGACTTTGGAGAGCTTCCTCTAAAACAATATCTACAGAAGATCTCAAGAGATTCTCCATTAGATGGAAACCCAACATGGTATGCATTGTTGGTGCCAAATCTTTGCAAAAGCTCTTGATCTCTCGTAGTCACAATAATCCTACTTCCAGAACCAAAAATATATATATCCTTAGCCAAAGCATCTAGCTGATCAAGACTATCTACATCATCGAGAACGATAAGAACCTTTTGGTTGCATAACCTCTCACTTATCACATCTAAGTGACATATATTTATATTGGTATGGTTCAAAATGTGCAAAAGAAGTTGTTCTTGTAAACGCAGCTTTGAACCATAGTCATCACAACCAATATTCCTATAACTTCCCCCAACATTTTCCATGAAATATCTAAGTGGAAAATTCGGAGAGAGTTGGTTGTATAAAGCTCTGGCAATAGTAGTCTTACCAATACCCGCAGGACCAGAGATTCCTAAGGTCATAGGTTCATCATTTTCTGAAATTAACATAGATTGAATCTTCCCCAAATGCCCTTCAAGTCCTACCATCCCATCAAAATCCTTAGATGGTGTAGCATTTAGATTGTCTGAAACATTTAAGGCAATCTTCTCAATCATTTTTGCTTCGTTGTTCCTAATGGAGAAAAAAACAAATTCTAAGAAAATAGGGTATCAGAACACATATGAGTTTCTCAATATTAATATTTTATTTAGTTTTAAAGCCATCAAAGGATAACAATCTGTCAAGTGTGGTTTAAATCTCTTACCAATGTTAAAGAGTGAAAGATTTTTCTTACACTCTCATAAATTTTAATTATTTTATTTATTTAATTAGTTAATGAAAGTTTGGGACATAAGTGTTTTTTTTTAATGAAACATATTTAATTATTTTTACATTTCTGTGCTATATTTGTGATGAGAAAATGTATGGCTATCATCATATGGTTTTTCTATTGTAGACATATTATATACACGAAGGGTAGAAAACAAGAACAAACCAGTTCACGGAATGTTCTCCGGCGATATTGGCGATATGGGTCAAAGCTTGGATCCATCTATGCACCTGGGTCTCTGTTTTCCCTTGGCAAGTTTTCTTGAAAGTCCTCCCAAACTCTCCCATCTGTTTCCTCACATCACATGGATCCACTCTGTAGAAAACCGTCATCACAATTTGTCCAGCAGATTCTTGACACTTCAAAATCTCCACCAGCTCATTCAAACACCAACTTGAAGAACCATAGTTCTCGGAGAGAACCACGATTGAGATTCTTGACTCTCTTATCGCCCTTATAAGTTCAGAACCGACCAGTTTGCTTCTCTCAATCCCTTCATCGTTAAACGCGATGATGCCATTATGTTGAAACTGCTTTTTTAGATGGCTCATAAATGTTACACGAACATCTGGTCCGTGGAAGCTGGGGAAGACGTTATATCTGCAGCTCCGAGAAGAAGACGCCATAAGTAATCAAAAGGGTAACTAAGACTTTGATGACAACATAATCAGATAGTTAGAGCGTTATGGACAAGTCAGTGCCCTGTTCGTTTCTACAGCGTCAGAGCCAGCAATAAAGAATTAACAAACAGATGAGAGAAATTTTAATGGTGTGTTGTTATGGAGCTGCCGCCGGCGACGTAACGGCTCGTCTTTTCTGTATTTTTACTGCCGCTTGAAATAATAGCGTCTACCGCAAATACTCATTTGATTGGGTGCTGAACTGTCACTTAGATTCTTTTGTATTTTTTTGATCGCTGCGTCTACTACTGGCGTCACTACAACGAATATGGCTAGTATAATAAACAAAAACGCATAATGAGAGGAGAAACGTCATAGGAAAAAAAGGTTTTTTTTTTTGTCACAAAGGAAAAAAGGTTTATCTCTTATTATTATTCCGTCTATCTTGACTCTTTCTTTCTAGTTGCCGACACATATGTGTTTTTAATTAAATTTTTTAAATTTGGATGGAGTCAAGATAGACGGAATAATAATCCAAACACAGCCACATCCCACATTTTCCCGAACACCAACTACTTCCCAAAGACATCTCTACATTAAAAACAATCATTCTACTGATGTTAAAAAACAATCATTCTCCACAAAGACATCTCCACATTAATGTAGATTGTTTATTGGGCCATAATTTGATTGATTGTCGAAGTATGATGGTATACTTGTATTAATAACTATGTTTAAATTATT
This sequence comes from Eruca vesicaria subsp. sativa, assembly GCA_932364175.1. NCBI lineage: Eukaryota > Viridiplantae > Streptophyta > Magnoliopsida > Brassicales > Brassicaceae > Eruca > Eruca vesicaria. The sequence continues at coordinate 311,989 of CAKOAT010786264.1, read as the reverse complement.
ATATATACTGGATGAATATATGAAATCATTATCTTTTACTTGACTTATTCTTGGATGAACTCCTTAGGATGAACTTCTATGTTCACAAACCAATAAGATAGTTTTATTTCATATTTATTATTTTTAAATAAGGAAACAAAATCTTGTTAAATTATATTATATTTTTAAAATAAAAAATAAAAATAATAATATTTCTAAAAATGAAAAACAATTCTTTAAAAAAAATATTTGAACATTATATTACATTTTTAAATAAAAATATAAAAATAAAATAAAAAACAGTAATAATTACAAAAAAAATTTAAAAAATCTTTTAATATATCTTTAAAATGAAAAGAAAATATTGCTATATTATATTATGTTCTTAAAATAAAAAGATAAAAATAAATAAAAACAGTATAAGTTGTTAGTATTAATTTTTTTTTATTTAATGTAAGATTTTTCCAAAAGGTTTATGATTTACCCAAGAGTTTAGGATAAGGGTTTAAGGTTTAGAGTTTTAGTGTTAAAATATTTTTTTCTAGAATTTTTATTGTTTTTTTGTAAATATTATTATTTTCTATTTTTTCTATTTTTATTTTAAAAACATAATATAATTTAATAAGATTTTATTTCTTTTTTAAAAAGGTATCAAATATGAAATAACACTATTCTATTGGTTGGTGAACTTAGAGGTTCACCCTAGAAGGTGAACCCAAGAATAACTCTTTTTATTTTATTCTTTTCTAATCTCACAAAGTAGTCACTCTTTCGCAAAATTAGTGATTTGTAAACATATATAAAACGAGAAATTATTGGGTTCACCTTCTAGGGGGAACCTCTATGTTCATCAACCAATAAAACTTCATGATTTCATATTCAGTATCTTTTAAAAAATAAACAAAATATTATACATTTATATTATGTTTTTAAAATTAAAAGATAAAAATAATAGTAGTTGCAAACAAAAAAAAAATTTAAAATATTTTTAATACTGTTAGCAGAACACTAAACCCTAAATCCTCAGGTAAATCCTCAACCTGGATTAATTTTAAACCCTTGGAAATTAGAGTTTAGAGTTTACCTAAAGGTTTAGGATTTAAGTTTTATGATAATCCAAGAGTTAAAAATTTACCCAAGGGTTTAGGGTTTAGATTTTAAGGTTTCGGGTTTAATGTTTTGTTGCTGGTATTAATACTCCCTCCGTTTCACTTTAGTTGTCATTTTAGGTTTTTGCACACAGATTAAGGAAACATTTAATTTTACATATTTTCAAGATAAAAACGCTATTACCTATACACCTAACCACTTTTCAACCAATTAATATTATATAAAACTAATAAATTTTGCCTTAAAACTCTAAAACGACACTTAATTTGTGACAAAAAATTAAGTCTAGAATGACAAGTATTCTGAAACGGAGGAAGTAATATTTTTTAAAAAGTCAGAATTTATCCAATGGTTTAAGGTTTACAGTTTAAGGTTTATGATTTAGGGTTTAGTGTTTTGATAATAGTGTTAAAAGATTAAATTATTTTTTCAAAATTTTAATTTTATTTTTTTCAACTACTATTATTTTTTATTTATTTTTATTTTTAAATTTTAAAACATAATATAATTTGATAATATTTTGTTTCTTTTTTTAAAAGATACAAAATATAAAATAATGTAATCTTATTGGTTGCTGAATCTCCCTACGAGAGAACGTGGACAATTTAGACGAATCTCTTGTTAAATTCACATGATAAGATGCTGCCTTCCTTTATGAATTTACCTAATCACTTATCAGTCATCCAACACCTTTAAAGCATTTTTGTTTAGTTGATGAGCCTTATCCAAGGGCTGCACTCCATTTCCAGAAAAACCCATTCACACCATCTTGGATTAGAGTGATGTAGATTGTTAGTGTCTGAACCTTGCACATGACCGCCACTCATTTGTTATAATCTCTCGTCTTCCCACCAAACCCTAAACAATTCTTTACTCCACAAGCAGAGCATAACTGCATAAGTTCTCTTTCCTCCTCTGTAATTATGTTCTTCAAGGCGTGGCTCTGAGATGACACCAAGAGTAAAAGAGAGGTTTTAGAGGTAGGGAGCTGAGAAGATTTTATATTAATAGGGTTTCTGGTTACACAATAAGATTACAAATTTATGATGGCTGACGAGCATGTGATTTGTGTTTGGGTTTACTTTATTTCAACGAACAGAGGTGTTGGAAATTAAGGTGTTGGAAATTAAGGTTTATAGACTTACTGTGTTGATTTTCCAACACCTCTGTTCATTATATCTTGTGGACTTATGAATTCTGATTCGTATTGTATAATTATTAGCTAGGAGTTTAAGTTCTTGTCAAGAAAACTAATCTTTCTAGAAGTATACATGAAAAATAAAATGGGATCGTTGAAATTTTTCTTCCAGTTTGACAAATGTTGGATAAGATAAATATTTTGTTTTGTGAATACCTTGGTAAAAGGTAAACAATTAATTGGTTATTGAATATTTTCTGTAATTTCATAAATGTTGAGAAAAAATACAATTGTGTTCTAAGTAATTAAAATTTCCGCACTTCTTACTATAGTGTTCTAAGTAATTATACTTTGAATGCTTTCCACACTTCTTTCTTTTCCCCCCCCCCCCCCCATAAAGGGAAAAATGTGTTAATCAACATCTTTTATAGTATAATCAAAAAAATAATAAATATAAATCAAATTATAGTTTGTTAAAAACAATAATTTAGATTTGGGTTGTGATTTTGCATCCAGCTATTTATTTTTGATATTTTGTATTAAATTAATATAAATATTTGTAAGATACTTAAAACGACTAAAATAGGACACATGCGTTTTATAATGTATCATATATACTAAATTTTTCATGTACAAACACACGTATTACATAATTAAATGTTATTAAGTTAAAGAAATTCTGATTTTACCATAAATTCTGATACATTTAAAAAAAAAATAAAAAAAACAATTTTCATTAATATCTTAAATATGTTATGTAAATAAAACTAAACTAATTCTCTTAAATTATTTTAAAAATGTTTAAGAATCATTTACAAAATATTTATAGAAATTTATAAACTTAACCTCATCCTCTCTTTTTTTGTGCAAACAACCTCATCCTCTATATACGAAATAATTATTGGTCATCAAATTTACTATTTAATTATATCAAAGTGATTACACTTTTATACGGACCTGCTTTTGAATACTTCGATGGCGGGAATGTCGGTGTCAAAATAAAATATGGTGGCCGGTGTGGAGTTCAGATACATTCTACCTGCAAGGCCGAGTATGTGTTAGATGATCTTATTAAGTAAGACGTATATATGCAAAGTACTATATTCGGAAGAAAATGTGGCGCAGCAATATGTTTTCTTAAGAAACCTGGATGAGCATACCTACAAATATTGTTGGATTCACCGTGGTGACTACCATGGCAGAGGGGTTATATCGCCAGAGGTCAAAGGCAAGTAGAAGATGATCGAGCTGTTGTAAGATATTTTGTAAGTTATTCGAAAGGAGTAAATGGAGATGCATAAAAACTGAATATTGTTCATTTTCGAACATACGTTTCAATTAGAACAGTGAAAGCATGTTCTCATTCGATACAGCACACATCAAAGATTGCAAAACAGAGAAAATGGTAAAGAGATCTCTTACCTATGCCACTTGTACTTATCATTAGTCATGTCAAGAACTTAAAGATCATCGGTAGAATGCCGGCCGGGTGAATGCCTCCCTGTTAATCAGCCAAACATAACCATGTGCCATACAATTGATGAAAAGCCTTTCACATTTGCAAGAAACGCTAAAATGGTCTCATGAATTGATCAATAACAACCTGAAAATAGACCATGGTGCTGACAGTAGCTGCAGCATGAGCAGATCTAGGAGACGGAGGCTCACCAGCCGGTTTAAGCCTACACAATTCTGATAACAATTATCACATTTTTTTAAGATTAAGCACATAGACAAAAAAAAGTTTGGTAAAGAACATGGAAAGCTCTCGATTTACATATCAATGTAGAAAACACAACTGCTGGTACTTACGGACAGTATTCAAAAGAGTTTGGATAGGCTTTCCATGAAATATTTCCATCAGAGAGGTCACTGAACCTTACTTCCACCGTTGGTATGAGAACCCTACAATCACATGTGTTTCAACATATTAAAATATTACGATAAAGAAACTATAGTGAGGAATATAAACTGAGACGATGATACCATGACTTACTCATCGATTCTCTTACTATCTTTCTAAGTGAGGTAAGAAAGGTCAGAATAACGTAAACGCTTGGATGGAAGAGAAACTCAAAATGCGGCTATGAGATGTTGGAATCATGTTCAAAGTCAGAGCCTTAAAGGAAACGTATTTGGTCAACAACATATGAAAGTTTGAAAATTATTTTATGTCAATTGCTACTATAACGGTAGGGATTGGTGGATTTAGACATGTAAAGGAAACAAAAAAAACTATGGGAGATGACAAAATTCTGTTCTGCGCAGACAGACATAGGATTGAACTTGTTAACCAATTGTTTTAAGTTCTAGGAAAGACGATGGAGTAAATATGATGTTAGTGTAAGGATGTTCAAACCTTTTCATCTAGGAGGAAGAGGGTGGTACCCATGGATTCACCATTCTTGACGTTATGTGAATCCCAGAAGACATCATCGAAGGTGGCGACAGAGTAGCCGACTCAGCAGCAATAACATCAGAGGCAGGCATTTTCAACAGAGAAAAGCTTCGCCGGTTGAGAAAATCTTTTAAGTGGATATGAGATGTTGGAATCCATCTCTAGCATCGACTATTGCTATGCTAACGATTTCGTTGTCATTAGGGCTTTGATGGTATGAGTAACAGGGGGAGATTCAGAGGTTGGGGATATAAAGAGTTTGATGGATGTTGATAAAGAAAAATAAAGAGCGATATAAATTACACGGAAGAGATGAAATCGATTCAGAGGAAGTCGAAAAGAAGGAGAAGAACTAATTCTTTCTAGGTTTCTCTGGAAGATAACCCATTATCAAACCAGAAATAAACAAAATAGCAGATTAGAATTGCAAACCAAAACCAAACCTGGTTTTTCATGTGATAACCGTGTCTGACAGCCGTATCCGACGTGTAAGATTCAAGTTCTTTTATTGGGTAAATATTATTACCGACGTGGACACTGTAAGAGTGCTTTATTTAGGCCTTTTAATAGTGTTAGATTGTACATAATAATTTTAGATGCTCTCGTTTTTGTTCATTAATTTTTCCAAATTTATTACTATCTTTAATGGTTTTAAATAATTTATTATTTTTTTCAAATAATTTTAGATGGTCCCATAACTACGGAGTATATCAGTAGTTTCCGGATATTTCCTCATCGCCATTCGTTTTGTTCAAGTTGAATCAAATTTAAAGTCAGAAAAACACAGTTTGAAGTCAAGCCTGGAGAACCAAACTTTAGATGCTCTCGTTTTTGTTGATTTATTTTTTAATGTATGTGTTTTTGTGCGACAATTGTTCTGTTACTATTTATTTCTAATCCTAAGAATTCTATCTTTTGTTTAAGTATTTGGGCTTTCTTTTGACTTAGCACTAGGCCTTTTTCTTTACATCTTCAAGTATTTTATATACCTTTTCGAGATGATCTTTTCATCATGTTTTGTAAATATTATTATATCATCTATATATACTGAGCTAAATTCTTTGTATCCGATTAGATTGTTATCCATAATTTTTTTAAATATTCCTGGAGCTTGTTTTAATCCAAACGGTACTACATTCCACTCAAAATGTTTTTAAGGTGGACATGTAAAAGCCGTTTATGGTTTAGTATTCTCATGAAGCCGGATTTGCCAATATTCCGACTTTGCATCAAGTTCTGAGAAATACTTAGCTCTTCTCAATTTTTTGATTAAGTATTCTTTTCTAGGTAGGTTTTGGGTATTACCTATTGTTGCTTCATTTATTTTTCGATAGTCTATCACAATTTGTCTTTTACCTCTTTTTGTTCGTTATGATTATTAACGTAGAAAGCAGGTGAAGAGTGTTGACTAAAATTTTCCCTTATTAACCCCTTTTTAATAATATTTTGGTTTCTTCTTGAAACTCTTTTACATCTTGTTCGGTATAGGTCATTTTATAATTAACTCTTATTTCTTGTTTAGGGTCCTTTAATTTAATTTCCACTAGCATGTTATTAGTGTTTTTAATATCAAGTGGATCTTCACTACATACCTCTTCTAGTTTTTTCATAACCTTCTCGTAGTCTATTATTGATTCTATTTTATTTACTAATTGAATTTTTAGTTTTTCTTTTTTACTATTATATATAGGTATATTTATTACATCTTTCTTTTTTTTTTCTTTTTTTTGGGCATGTTAACGATATGTGCTTCAGATACTGACAGAAGGGTCCGTATAATTTTAAGAAATTATTTTAATAAATCATGTATCGTGCTTGTAAACGCTTGGCATTATAAATATTTTTCTGCTATTTTTATGTGAATTATAAAGGCTCTATAGCTAATTTTATGCTCACTTTTATTTGCCACTTTTATAGTTATTGGTTTTTTTAATTTTTTCCACAATACTTTATCTATAGTATTTTCTTGGGAAATACATAATGTGGCACCAGTATCAATATATACTAAAGTTTTTTTTTATCATCTATTATTTGTATTTAAATGAATGTGCTATTCGGATTCATCTGAACTGCTACATCCACTTTCAGATTCTGATGAGGATAATATTTCATAACAATATGACGATTCATTATCTGATACTATTGGTACTAGTCCAATTGAATTTACTTGATTAAGATTTTTTACTTCCTTTTTATATGATTTTTTATTTGGGCATTCGTTTGCATAATGGCCTATTTTATGGTATAACCAACATTTGCATTTTTTCTTGCCTTGGGGGCAATATTTTTCTTTATCTATTGCTTTCTTTTCTTTTCTTTTTCTTTATAATAATTGTTTCATTTTTCTCCTTTATACCATTATTTTCTTCTCAGTCTAAAGTATTTATTCTTGTATCTAAACTTTTTATTTTCGTATTTATGATATCTCTTATATTTTCGTTTTTATGATATCTCTTATATTTTTGTTTTTTATGTTTTCTTTGCTCTTCACAACCAAATTTCTGAGGTATATCTTCGTAGTTTTCACAGCTGAATTCAAAAGGTCTTTTTACTCTTTTTATTTCTTGGCTTTGAATACATAAGGTTCTTACGTATTCTCTTAGTGTTCGTATCATTTCTCCAAAAGAGTCTGATACTATTTTCTTATCTTTATTTATTTTTAAATAATCTAGGTAATGTTATATTAAACGGGGATGGTAATTTTTGTATAAATACTTCCATGTATTTAGTGTAATCTTCGTGTGGTAATTCATAATAATTCTTTTCAAAATGACATATGAATTCGTCTAGATATCTCATATTGCATATTTCTATATATTTGATATATGTCTTACTTTTGCTATTGTTCTTCGTCTTCATTAGTTTGTTCTTTTCCTAGTAAATTTATTCCACCTAAGAACTGTGTATTTAATTGTTCGACTATAGAGACAAGGATTTGTTGATGGTCTCTAAAATTTTGTAGTTGGATTTTATTAGCATCCTTCATTCCGGCAAGGTATGTAAATACAATTCCGGTTGTGTTATATATCAAGAGATTTTTATAATTTTCCGCGTTCATTTTTTGAATTGTTCCGTTTAATTGTAGTTGCATTTCTTGCTCAAAAACCCAAGTATGTAATCTGATTTTTCCTTCTTGGTGATTAACACAATCAAGATTTAAGAAGTCGTTATATTTTACAGGTTTTGGTTTAAATTGTTGATATTTTTCAAGTGTTCTTGTTTTGGATCTAGAAAATCCTCGTTTATTTTTGTAACTATCGTCAATTTTTATGTTTGGTTTTTCATCAATAATTTCATATTTACTTGTTCCTTCTTCTTTTACAGGATTTAGAAAAGGAGCAGTTGGTTCTTCTACGGATGAAGAAGAGTTATCAATTATTATTTTATCTTCTGATTTTTCATCTCTGGTTCCGTAAATTGCACATGAATGTGGTTTTTCCGTCATAATTTTTCAATTAATCTATTAGTGATTTTTAATTTTTGTTTATGAGTTTTTGAGTGAAAACTGTTATTCACAAGGTTGGAACCTTTAACAGTTAGAGCTATTCAGAGAAAAATTCTCAACTCTTAAATGAAACTTGTTCGCATTTATTTCATTCTGCCTTTGTAAGAGGTTTGCACACACATTTATATTACATGACAAGACTCTTTTACACAAACACGTGGCTCATTTATATCCATTCTTACAAAGATAATAATGTGGAATCCTATTCATCCACTTTATTTATTTCTGATTTTACATCTTCATGTGGTTTCTGTCAGATATCACATCTTGTTGGGTGACTCTTTCATTATTGGTTCTTCAGTGTCTTCAATCACTTCATCTTCTGATTCTTCATCTCTGATTCCGCAAATTGCACATGAATGTGGTTCTCCAAGCTTGACTTCAGACTGTGTTTTTCATCTCTGTTTTTCGTATTTTTTTCTAGTGTTAACTCTAGCCGTTGCAAAATAACGATCGTTGTCTCACTGTCTGTCTGGAAAGCTAAACAATACTATGAACTTCTGGTACAAGAGCTTCGGCGCCGATGAGACATTTCACGAAGTGCAGTTACAAAAATAATCTACCGAAAACTTGTCATGAGACGCAATCAGGGGCCCAAAAGGTTTGGATTCAGAGACGAAACCTCTGTTTCAGTCTCTTCCTCGGCAAACGACGGCGTAAGGGACATTAATGCGTTGAGCTTTAGAAAACGGCGACGTATAGCGTGTGAAATTGTTAATTTCGTCCGACATCGGTAATATACAGAGCAGTCGTGTTGTGTATATAATAGCGTTGAGATAATTAACGTAAGAAGTTAGCTTCGATCTGGACAACACAGGTTTCTTTGGACATCAGTAGATCAAGATACAGAGGTACGAGCCTATAGAACAAATTCTGTTCAAGTAAGACTCGTGACTAATACTTTCATCTCAACGCTTTATACACAACACCTAACCGGATGGTCTTGTCCAGATCCGTGAATCCTTTTTGAGGGGAGATATTTATGACTAGCTTAAGAATAACAGAAGCAAGGATGATTTGTCTTTATAGTTTCTGAGTTCTGTATACTTCTAGGTCTTCACTTAAGAGTGATGTCGATTGCTAGCGTCAGAGAACTCTGTTATATAAGACGCATTATGAGGTGTTTGGTTTGGAACTTGAGTAGCCATTTGCTTTTAAAAAGAAAATTGTGGCTATGAGATAATTAATGTAAGAAGTTAGTTCGTTCTTTACTGCCAGAACCCAAATTATCTCAACTAATCCTACTCACTGTCAAAACATTAAAATGAGGGGAAAATAGGGGAAAGAAGCATGATGTCTCAAACTCTCCAAATAACTAAAACACAAAATTGCACCGAATAGTTCAAAAAAGTATTTCCAAGACATTTTCGAAGAAAGAGAACCACCAAATTGAAAAGAAAAATTTATTATTTTTAAGCCTTGGCAGCGGCACGACCGTAGAACTTGAGCTTCTCCTGGGTAGTCTGGAACTTGCCATGTCCCATCTTTGAGGAAGTGTCGATAAACTTGAGGTTGATCTGTTCCATGGCAAGACGGGAAGTCTGAGTGAGCAGTGACTGTCTAAGAGTCACAACCCTCTTCTTAGGACCCATGCAGCATCCCTTAATCATCAAGTAGTCATCCTTCACCACACCATAGTGTGCGAATCCACCCATTGGAGTCACATCCTTCTCGGTCCTATCACAACAACAACAACGTCATCAGCTACATAAAACCAAAACACTACAGAGATAGAGAGAGAGAGAGAACCAATTCTACAGACCTGTCGTATTCAGTCATGGCAGTGTGAGTCTCCTGACCAACCTTCCCCAACCTGTAAATCTTCTTGTTCAATTCAGTACGGTGATGGTAACCGTTCTGACCAGCTCTGGCAACAGTGTAGGAAACTCTAGCCGGATGCCACGCACCGATACAAGCAACCTTACGTAGACCTCTGTGAGTCTTCCTTGGAAGCCTAGTCACACCCCAACGAGTCACAACACCTTCGTAACCTTTACCCTTAGTCACACCAATCACATCAATCATCTCATCCTTCTGGAAAACAGCATCGATTGGAATCTGCTTCTCAAAGAAGCTGTAGGCAAAGTCAACCTTCTGAGCAATGGTACCACCGTTGATCTGGATCTCCATCATGTGAGCCTTCTTCTGCTTTAATCCCTTCATCTTCCTGATCTGAGTGTGGGCCAAAACACGGATGACAGTTCCGTACTTCTTCATCTTCTCAAGCTGAGACTGGATGCTCTTCTTGCCTTCCTCGCTTTCGTACTGCTTGGCGTAACCGGTGAAAGCCTTCTTCTTGGACTTGGCCCAGTTCTTGTAGAACCTTCTCCTGACCTCCTCGCTCAAGTGCTGTGCCCAGACGGTGTTCAAAGAACGAAGGCCACGTGGGGTCTTGACGTAGGCAACGACACCAACGACAACCATAGCTGGTGTCTCGATGATGGTGACAGCCTCACAGGTCTCCTTCTTGTGAAGCTCTATAAAAACAAGGCAAGAAATTTACATTAGTAATTAAATATTGAAATGAAGAATAATAATAATGAAATGAATGAGAGAGACACTACTTACTGGATCCGGGCTTCTCGACATCTCTAACAATGTGGGTCATACCAGCCTTGTATCCCATGAAGGCTGTGAACTTGCAAGGCTTGGTTTGGTCATCCTTAGGGAAGGCCTTCACTGTTTTTCAAATACAACATTGGTTTATTTAATTAAAAAATACAGAGAAAAATATTCCACACACAAGATAACCAACTAAGGTTTCGATGAAATTTAGTCTAGCTAGAAAAGTAACTCATACAGACATCTTAAGTTCAACATTATAGATACCTAAGTATGCATTTTAATTAATGCTGAATCTAAATTTGAAGACATTCAGACGTTAACTCCAGAAAACTGACCACGTGTTCCATTAAACTACCCAAAGCATACATTTTAATTACACACTCTACGTTGTAAAGAAAACACTATTCGCAAATCTAGGAAACTAAATATAAAATGTATTTCTACAGTTCATATCATATATTTGTGTGAAGAACGCATTTGAATAAAAAGGAATACCTTTGCCTCTGTGACGGTTAGCTCTCTTCCTTGGAAGGAAACCAAGGGACCCGTGCCTTGGGTGCTCAAACTTCCTGTGAGACATTCTCTTCCTCCTCCTATTTCCTTTCAATATATAGAAGAGAAGACGAAATTATTAGATTCTTTTTTATTACAAATCGTAAATGACGAAAAGGATGAATCACTTGGAGAAACGTGAAAGAAGAAGGAGAAGAGAATAACCTGAAGCGGCTGAAAGCTCACTGCGACGAATGTGAAGTGAAGAAGCCCTAGTACCCTTTTTATATGTCTCATCTATAACCCTAAAATGTTTTGGACATTTAAAAATGTGAAAGAATTTTTTCTTATTGGGCTGTCAAAGCCCAACTTCAGAAACTAGGGAAAATCAATGTTCTTCTGTTTATCAACCCACATCTTTATCGTGCTGCCTCCGAAGTCTGTTATAAAATGTCCATTTCTGCTCTTGTTTTTGTTTTCGTTTTGCGTTTTGTTTTTTGTTTTTCTTTTTAGTTTTACTTTCCAAGTTTCCTCAAGGATTTTGACGAATTTATTCACAATGTTTTCAACACTAGGCGTTTTTACCCGCACATGCAGGCTTAATGATTTTACAAATATCTATAAATAAATATGTAATTATTTAAGTAATATTAAAATAAGTTATTGTTTATATATTTAAGATATTTAATAATAATTTTTTATATATATATTATGTTTTTCATCATAATATAATAATTGCCATTACATAAGTTAAATTTAGAAACACTTATAAGTTAAAATATTTAGTAATAAATTAATAACAAATTTTAAGATATGAAAAAAATTTAAGTATAATAAAATTATCTTTTGTTGCGTACATAAATTTTAAATATTCTGGTATACATAAAAATATATAGAAAATAATATGTAGGAATTTTTTTTAGTTTTATTTTTAAAATAAGATGAAAATTATTTTTTTGGATAACACAATATAAATTATGTTTTATCTATAATTATAAATGAATTAGTTTTTTTAATTAATCATAAATTATAGATTAACAAATATAATTAGTTTTCAATGTTGATAAAGATTTTATAACACAATATAAACAAACTAGATAAGGATAATTATAAAACTAATGAAATTCATTTTTAATTTATAATTAATTATATATTAACAAATAAAACTATTTTCAAGATTAATAAAGAATATTTAAAACATTAGAAAATATTTTTAGATAAGGATAAATCTTAAACCACTGAAATTCGTTTTTATTTATAGTTAATTGTATATTGAAATTTTTAATTATTCATTAAGGGTATAAGTAACAATAAAATAAGTTATTGTTTATATATTCAAGATATTTAATAATAATTTTTTTTATATATTATGTTTTACATCATAATATAATAATTGCCATTACATAAGTTAAATTTAAAAACACTTATAAGTTAAAATATTTAGTGATAAATTAATATCAAATTTTAAGATATGAAAAATATTTGAGTATACTAAAATTATCTTTTATTGCGTAAATAAATTTGAAATACTCTGGTATACATAAAAATATATAGAAAATAATATGTAGGATTTTATTTTTAGTTTTATTTTTAAAATAAGATGAAAATTATTTTTTTGGATAACACAATATAAATTATTTTTTATCTATAATTATCAAATGAATTAGTTTTTTTAATTAATGATAAATTATAGATTAACAAATATAATTAGATTTCAATGTTGATAAAGATTTTATAACACAATATAAACAAATTAGATAATTATAATTATAAAATTAATGAAATTCATTTTTAATTTATAATTAATTATGTATTAACAAATAAAACTATTTTCAAGATTAATAAAGACTATTTAAAACATTATAAAATATTTTTAGATAAGGATAAATCTTAAACCACTGAAATTCGTTTTTATTTATAGTTAATTGTATATTGAAATTTTTTAATTATTCATTATAGGATATAATCGATATTAACCACTCCAACTTTTAACGTGAGAGCTCCGTTGCGAAAAATCACTTCGCAAATAATAGTATAGATGAGTAATAAAGGAATGAATGCGAATATTAAATGATTAAATTTATTTTGTTCTTTAAATAAAAAAATCATATACATAGTCTTTATTATTTTTTAAGAATTATAAAATAAAAATATTTATTATGAGAAGAAACAATAACAAATAAATAGCTACAAGTAACAGTAATTTATAGGTGTACAAAAAGTATTTCATGTGAATGTTGAAGAGAAATGATGCGTTACCTCATTCCATAGTTGAGTCTTCTGTCCTTTTAGTACAAGAAATATAGTTAAAAGATCAAAATGACAACTATTTTTACCTTAGCGATGACAATGCAAATCTGTAGTGAACTTGTACAACCCGTTCTTGTGGATGGTCACTACAGATTACTTATTGAGTTATTTCAACATACATTACAAGACAGAGAAAATATTATGAAATGAAAAACAAATATACGGAAACTTCTCATGAAACCTCTGTTTTAGTCACTTCATCTGCCAACTGTATTTGGTTTAAATCGTTCACTGAAGGTTGCAAAATGACGACGTATTCGTTATTAGTTCATTTAGGAGCAAAACGACGGCGTATTTAGTATAAGACACTGTTTATTTCGGGGCAAAAGAGGACAAGCGGAGGAGAAGAGCTAGCTGCCGGTCGGGGCGGGGGTAAGCTTGTGAAGAAGCGAGCTTATCCCCCGCAAAACTGTTAATGGAAAAATGAATAGATCCTTAGGCAAGTCAGGGGTTCCTCCAAAGGCGTTCCTCGGGCTTCAACATACAACGAACGCCCCCCCCCCCATCAAGTGGAGAGAAGAGAAGCTGGGTTCCTCCTTCTCCGCTGAGAGGGGATAAGCTGGGTTCCTCCTTGAAAACTCTTTCTCCCACATCGGTAATGTACAGAGCAGTCATCTTCTTTATATAGCGCTGAGAAGAAGGTATTGGTCACGACCTTACTTGAACAGGATCTGTTCTATAGGCTCGTACCTCTGTATCCTTGATTTCTAAGGAGACAGGCCCCTAAACCTGGTTGATGAATCATGGCCGTGTGACTTGAGTGTGATTAACGGCTACGGGTCTCTTTGGAGGCGCCGCCGCTGTAGAGGATCGCTATCCGGTTAGGTCTTCTCCTCTCCGGGGTGGTCACACGGTTGTCTGACAGGCTTCCCTTTCTTTTTGTTCTTTGACCCTCAACTCTTGCCTCTGCAAATTAACGCTGTCTGTTTGGAAAGCTCAACCTAAGTTTAAGGACCAGCTTATGAATCATAAAAGCAGGATGATTGTCTGTCTTTATAGTTTTTGAGTTCTGTATACTTCTAGGTCTTCACTTAGAGTGATGTAGATTGCTAGCGGAGAACTCTGTGGTTTATGACACATTATGAGGTGTTGGTTTGGACCTTGATTAGCCAAAATGGGTATTGCTTATAAAAAGAAAACTGTGGTTCTGAGATACTACTGTAAGGAGTTAGTTGGGTTTAGGAAAGGCTAGCGTGTGATGTAGATTGCTAGCGTAAGAGAACTCTATGGTTTATGACACATTATGAGGTGTTTGGTTTGGAACTTGAGTAGCCAAATGTGTATTTGCTTTTATATTAAAAAAAAACGTGGTTCTGAGATAATGTAAGGAGTTTGGTTTAGGAAAGGCTAGCACTGACGAAGGTTATGTGGACGAAGTCACTAAGTGAAAGTTAGCTTTTTTGCCATTTGTGATAACAGACTCTGGGTCTTTCTTGAGGTATTGGTACTCTTAATCATATCTTTCGTCCACAGTTAGCTAGATATGAGCGTATACACAGGAAACTTTCTAAAACATTCTTGTTCAGACATGATGTTGCTTCCTCCACAAGACACTGCTCATTTCCTCCCACAAGTTACTTTCGGGTGAAAAAAAGGTTAATGCTATGGAAATTACTCTCTTGTGTCCAAGAACTTCCTAAATGCGCAACACAGAAGAGTCTTTGTGGATTAAGAAGAAATCCGACAAGATAGGTGGCGATGAAAAGTAGATCGGAGGTTGTTCACATGGCCAATGGAGAGAATCATAACAAGGGAGCTTTTCCTAGAGAAGCTTCAAAGGGAAACGAAAATTGTCATCATGAACATCATGATCACTGTTGTTGAGGCCTTTCTAAATTATGTTTTAAGTATAGTAAACATTTTCACATATGTATTTTCTTCTCTAGAGCCATGTTTACTCGTGTCACTAAGTGTTGTAGATTTAAGCCATTTCATGTATCACAAACTCATTCACACAAGAGTGATCTAAATCGTTACTTTTTGCCAGTTTGATCAAAACCGCTTGTGTACAAGTACTTCATGTGAATATTAAAGAGAAATGATGTGTTACCTCAGTTCGTAGTTGAGTCTGTCCTTTTAGTACAACAAATATAGTTAAAAGATCAAAATGACAATACCTTGGCGATGACAATGCAAATCTGTAATGACCAATCCACAAGAAGGTTTGTAGATGGTGCAGTAATTCCTTGGCTTGACAAGAATCAAAGTCTAGGTACGCATCTTGGTGATGCCACACTAAAGCACTTTCTTTATGCTTCTATATTGGTAACAGCAGTATTTTCTCTGACTATATAGTCTCATAATAATTTTTCCACGACTTTCTTCTGCTCAAGGTCATCAGTTAAGCTACTTATTTCCCAATCAGATTTTACTTATTTGTGCCTGATACTCTGAACGACGGCGTATTCATAATTATACCGGAAACTTCTCATGAAACCTATGTTTTAGTGGGTTCATTGAAGGGTGGAAACGACTGCGTATTCATAATTAGTTCATTTAGGGGGAAAGCGATGACGTATTAAGTATTATTAGTTGTTTAGCACATCCCACATCGTCACTGTACAGAGCCTTTGTACTATTTATATAGCGAAGAGAAGAAAGTTCAGGTCACGACCTTACTTGAACAGGATCTGTTCTATAGGAAGTACCTCTTTATCCTTGATCTCTAAGGAGACAGCCCCTTGATGATTCATGCCCGTGTGATCTGAGTGTGATTAACGGCTACGAGCCTCTTTGGAGTCTCTGCGCTGTAGAGGATCGCTATCCGGTTAGGTCTTCACCTCTCTGGGGTGGTCGCACGGTTGTCTGACAGGCTCCCTTTTTTTAAATGAATCGTACGTACATTGACACCACCACAGACAAGTACCATTATTACCAAACCTTGAAGTATAAAATTTGTTCATCTTTGATTTAATTGGTTCAGTTGAAAAATAATTCTAACATAATAAGGCTCAAAACGATTCCACAATTGTTGTATCATATGATTCTCATCTGTATTTGTTCCATGGGGCCATGTTTATTTGAATCAGTAAGCGTTGTATGTAGATATAAGGCATTTGAGCGCTGTGTCTTCTGAATTTCATAAACTCTCAGATGAGAGTGATCGAATAAGAATTATGAGCAGAACTTAGGTTAACTCTGGGATGTGGTGATTCAAAACACAACTTGGGCAGGAAACTTTCCAAAACATACTTGTTCAGACATGATGTTGCTTCCTCCACAAGACACTGGTTCTTCCCTGGAGACATGTTTACTCGTGTCACTAAGTCTTGTAGATATAAGACATTTGAGCTCAAAATTACTCTTGCAAGAGTGATGTAGATCGTTACTTCATGCACTTACTTTTTAGCCCTCTAACCTTTTAATTTCTTACATTTCGACAAATAACCTTTGCCTCATGAATTAATGAGTAATGATACTCTGTCACAAAGATTTTGCTCTAAACCCTGCACATGATGGTCACTCATTTGATCAAACTCCTTCCCACAAAAAAAGAAGGTTCCTTGCTCCACAAGCAAACTCATATGTTTTCTTTCCTCTTCTTTTTGTTGAGGCGTCGCTCCGAGATAAGATCAAGAGTAACTGAGAGGTTTTACGGGAAGGGGGCTGAGAAGATCGATATTATTATGGTTACCAATTACACAATTTGGATTTTGATTTGAGGAGAATTAGTATTAAGCGACTCTTTTGTCTTCAGTACACTGAGATAATCAAACTATGACGTAAGGGCGTTGAGCTTGAAAACGGTGACGTATTGAATGTGTAAAGCTGCTTATAACGTCCCAAATCGGTGAATTTCGGTTATATAGAGCAGCCTCAAAAGGTTAGATCACGACCTTAGATTTACAGATGATCTGTACTGTCGCCTGGTTACCTAGTTCCGATGACTAAACAATTTTTTGTTCACTTTTGATGTTTGTTTTTGCGATTGTCACCATTCCATTTCCACATTTATCATTTTGTATCGTTGTTACTTGAATTTTTTTGTTAAGGAAACAGAGAAATTTAAAAAACAAGCATTCATCAATGATTGTCATTAATAGTTTTGAATTGTGGATCATCATCCTCTGTTAAATTCAAACTCCTCATTCAGAGTTTATTGGATTGTTAATTTCGGTGAACTTATTATGTGGTTTGAGGGTATGAGCCGAAAACTTTCAATATCCACTTCTGTTGTGATATGGAATTCTTGTCCGAGAGATGAGGCCTTGAATTTGAAGAATTGGTTTGGTGCTTATGTGTTGTTGCAAATCATTGAGCTCTTAAGTTGAAGGGATCCCGAGACTCAGTTTCCTAGAAGGATTGTTTTGACTGGTACTAATTAGTTATTACAAAACCTTCAAACATAAAGATCTGTTGGTCTTTAAGTTAATTAGTTCAGCTGAAACGTCACTGTAGTTCTAATTGGCATATTTTTGATCTTTAGCACTATCTCAAAAGTCATGAGTCATACAAGAAAAAAAGAGCAACTCGACTCATATGCTCACATGATCAGTATCCAGACCATCTCTCAGACATTCTATGGTAAGCTATTTGGTACTAATATCCACGGATCACAATTGTTTATACTTCATACCATTATTGAGTCTGTCAGGTTAGTACAACAATAGAGTTAACAGATCGACATGACAAGTATTCTTCTTAGTCTGTCATGACGATACAACTCTGCAATGACGACAAGAACCAAAAAGGTTTGGATCTGCATCTTGGTGATGTCACACAATCATTTTCTTTGGCTTCTATGTTGGTAACATCAGTAGTCTCTGTATATAGTCTCATAAAACCACTTTCTTCCATTCAAGGTCATCACATTTAAGCCGCTCGTTCACTAAAACCGTGTCTAGACGTTACTCCATGATTCTCACTCGAACCGAACCCAAACACATCTCCCTTACCCTTCATATTGACTGAGAGTTAACAATGCTATGAACTTCTGGTACAAGAGATTCGGCGCCGAGGAGACATGTAACGAAGTGCCGTTACAAAAAAATCTACCGGAAACTTGTCATGAAACGCAATGAGGAGCTCAGAAGATTTGGAATCAGAGACGAAACCTCCGTTTCAGTCTCTTCCTATCATACTGTCTTTGGAATTTGATTGTTTGAGAAAACGACGGCGTATATGTCATTAATGTGTTGAGCTTGGAAAAACGGCAACGTATAGGGCGTGTGAAGTTGTTTATTTCGTCCCACATCGCTTACGCAAAGAAAGTCTGTGTTGTTTATATAGCCAAGAGAAGAAGGTATTGGTCACGACCTTACTTGAACAGGATCTGTTCTATAGGCTCGTACCTCTGTATCCTCGATTTCTAAGGAGACAGTCCCCAAACCCTGGTTGATGAATTATGGCCGTGTGATCTGAGTGTGATTAACGGCTACAAGTCTCTTCGGAGGCGCCGCGCTGTAGAGGATCGCTATCCGGTTAGGTCTTCTCCTCTCCGGGGTGGTCACACGGTTGTCTGACAGGCTTCCCTTTTTTTTGTTCTTTCACCTCCCTCAATTTATATTTTTAATTTTTGAGTTCTATGTATCCAGTGCTAAGTTCAAACTCACTCAGAGTATCTTCGCTTAGAGTGATGTAGTTAGTATGTTAGCTTCGGAGAATTGTGTGGTTTAATGATTTAATAGAATGTTTCTACGTTTCTAGTAAAAGGGTGAGAGCAGAAACGTTTTAACATGTGATGTGATGTGGACTGCTTGTCTGAGAGATGGATGGGGGAAATGTAGGCTACTACTTGGGTCGCTGACACTTCCAGGATTAGTTCGCTGCTTATGTATTATTGCAAAACATTTACCTCTAGCTGATCAACTGAGAGCACTATTTGGACCTGTAGAAGACAAAATGTGTCTTGCTCATTGAAAAACTACTTATGATTCTGAGATAATGTTAGGACTTGTTTGGTTTTATTAACAGAGAAAGGCTCTTGGTGCTTTTCTTTAGGTTATAATGCTGTTCATCGACACTGCAGCCAAGTACCGTGACAATCACAAGCCGCAGTAGCAGCCTTGAAACTGGCACATGATCATGTGACCAAGTCTACTGATACTGGTTAGTTACTAACTTACTATTTACCAAACCTTAAAGCATGAAAATTTGTTGATCTTTGAGTTAAATTGGTTCAGTTGAAACATAATTCTAATAAGGCTTAAAACGATTCCACAATTGTTGTTGTATCATAACCATTCTTCCCTGGAGGCACGTTCACTCGAATCAGCTAGTGTTGTAGTTACAAGGCATTTGAGCTTTGTATCTTCTGAAGCTCATACTCTTTCAGACGAGAGTGATCTTAGATTGTTAGATTCTACCTGCTGTTTTGATTCTCAATTTATACAAGAGTGAGCTCTGTATTCTTTTGCATGAGCAGTCTTGAAATTGTCCCAGGATCATGTGGATAAAGACTGGAAGATTTGGATTGGTACTGATTAGTTACTACCAAACCTTAAAACATAAAACAACATATTGATCTTTAGAGTTGCTTAGTTACTACTAACTTTCTATTTACCAAACCTTAATACATGAAAATTTGTTGATCTTGGAGTTAATTGATTCAGTTGAAACATAACTCTAATAAGCTCAAAACCATATATTTTAGTATTTCTTCCCTGGAGGCACGTTCGCTCGAATCAGCAACTGTTGTAGATATAAAGGCATTTGAGCTCTGTATCTTCTGAAGCTCAAACTCTTTCAGACAAGAATGATCTTAGATTGTTACTTTCTGCCTGCTGTTTGGGTTCTCAACTTTTACAAGAGTGAGCTCTGTTTCTTTTGACAACTTAACATTTTTTTCTTTGTAAGATTTCTTGACAGATCTTTAGGTAGTATCTGGTAGGACCGCAAGCTGCATGAGCAGACTTGAAATGGACGCAGGATCATGTGGACAAAGACTGGAAGTTTTGGATTGGTACTGATTAGTTACTACCAAACCTTAAACCACAAAACAAACATATTGATCTTTAGAGCCAATTAGTTCAGCTGAAACACAATTTCTATGTAGAAATCTCAAAACAATTCCGCAATGTTGTTCTATGATTATCAGTATTTCTTCCCTTGAGCCAGGTTTACTCGAATCTCCCGACCCTCCAGCTCAAGTCCATCCAGCGATTCAAGAGCTGTTTCCATTTCAGCTTTGGAAGAGTAACACACAAAGCCATAACCCCTAGACTTCCCTGTATCTCCATCATACACAACTCTAGCACCAACCACTTCCCCACACTCTCTAAACGCTCCAGCTAATGACTCAGAAGTAACTGTCCACGACAAGTTACCAACAAACAGCTTAAACTCTGTTTCTGGATACAGAGGTTCTTTGTTTGGTTTCGGTTTATCCGCAAAGTTCACCTTCAAAGTCCTACCAAGATACTCCTGAAGATAAATAAACAATAGAAAACGTTACTTTATTTTTGTAAAGCTTCACTTCACATTTTTTTAAAAACTCTTCACTTACAGTTCCATCGAGATTCTCGATGATGACGTTGCAGTCTTCAACATTGCTCATCGTCACAAAGGCGAACCCACGACTCTGTCCCGTGTCTCTGTTGTAAAGAACCTCAACGAGCTCAGGGTTAGCAAAATCTTGGATGATCTGAGCGAGAGTTGCACTGTCAACATTGTAAGGCAAGTTCCCAAAGTAGAGCTTAGTGTTGATGGTCGCGGGAGGATTGTCATCAGCAGCAGTTGTATCTTCCTGTTTGAGGGCGATGGTCTCTGGGAGGGCTCTGAATCGTCGAGAACTGTTGTCACGTGAGGAGATCAAGAGAGGTTTTGGAGGCGAGAAATGGGATCTAAGGAGTGTTTGGTTAGATGATTTGTTGTAGCCAAGGAGGAGGTTTGGTTGATCATAGAGTTTGAAGCAGGGAAGTGTTAGCATTGAAGCGGCCATTTCTCTGTCTGAACACAGAGACAAAGAGAGATTGGCTTAAGACAGGGATGATTCTACCCACAAAAGAGATTTTGGATAAGGCCAAAATAAGTGATTGGCCTATCATAGCATTTACTGAATCAAATGGTTATCAACTACTTGGTTATTCCGGTTTACTCTGGATTATTCGATTTTACAAGAATTTTCCGGTTAAGATTGAAATCTTACTAGTTTTTTTTATTCTTTTTTTTTTTTGGGTGAAATTTTAGGTTCTGTGTTTCTTTATACTAGATTTCGTTTCGGAAGAAATTTGATTTTCGCCAGCTTTATTTTGAAAAGTATCTCTAGATATTTTCAGCTAAAAAAGCATTAGCTGGAGTTGGGCTGCATACTCCTTTCAGCTTGTCTATTTTAACCAGGTCAAGCTCATTCAATTTATGTATGCTCAAAAAACACTTGCCTCCATATTGTTGTTATATTATTGTAAATCCAAAACTATGACCATGAGTTTATATGTTTTAAACAAAACATACCTTAGTTCTTTTTGATCAAAAAAAAACTTCAGATCCTTCAAATAAATGACCAAAACAATAAAGGATCTTGTGCAAAAGCACTGTCAACATATGCGTAAAGCGGTACTGATTTTAGCGATAAACTAGATTATATATTTCATGTTTATGTACAAATATTTGTTTTATGGGTCAAAATATATATTTTTGATGTTACTCACATATTTAAATGTTGATATAATGATTTGAAATACAATAATTTTATAGTTTTATACTGTAAATTCAAATCATCACATATATATGTTTCTTCTTATTGAATTTGTGTTTGATTATTAAACCAATTTCTTATATATGAAACACCATATTTAAAAAGTATTTGGTTTACAATTTATTTTGATCGTAACCGTAATTCAAAACGCTAGATTAGCATTTTTTTATATTTATTCATTTATATAATAAATTACTGTATATAAAAAGTTTAGATAAATTGAATTTTATACATGAATTATATAGTTTACGAATGTTAGCCCGTAATACGAACATATTATATTTTAGAATAAATATTTTATATCTATTAACATAGATATGTATACTTATCAATTTCAAAAAACTTTAACCTATTTAGTTCAATATAATGGTTTTCTTTTAAAATGATTGATACTATTAGAAATTAAATAAAGCATAATTTTATTCTTTTCATTTTATAAAATATATCTGAATATATATATATATATATATTCATGTATAATAACATTTCCCGACAAATTAAGAAATTAGTGAAATTATATTCAATTTTCGACAATTAAGATCTTGTTATAATCTTTTTCAACAAATTTTCCAGAGTTTATATATATATATATATATATATATATATATTTTTTTTTTAAATTAAAAATATTAAAATATATTATTATTAAAGTAGTTGAAAATATTTTATATTATTAGCATTAAGGATATACATTTAATAAAAATAAATAAATGATCGTCTAAATAAAAATATCACACAAAAAAAGAAATCATGAATTTTATTTTAATAGTGTATATATATATATGATTATTTAAAAATTAAAATAAAATAAATAGTTTTTAAACAAATCTTTTAAAATTATTAGTAGAATGTATTAATTAATCAATTTCTTTGTTTATTATGAGTGAATATGATTAAAAATATCTAATTTTTAATATTCGTCTATAAACCAAAACTAAATTAATTTTTAATTTCTAAGTATATTTTATGATAATTTAAAGTAAAATTAACTAATTTTCAAAATATTTTGTTAGAACATTTTAAATATATTCATTTGTATTTGATATAAAATGACTGGCCTTTAAAAATATAAAGATATTAAAAGATATAGTAATGAACATATGTAAAATTTGATATTTTCTAGGAATAGGTTCAATTTAAAACATCAAATGAAGCGAAATCATGATTTTTATTTTAATATATAAGATGATTTGGTTAATTAGTAGAAGAATGATTCCAATTTGGTCTGGCTTGATTTGGGTTTGATGCATTCTTTTTTTCTTGCTCAAAAGGAAATAAAAATATAGATAAATTTAATTCAGTTTGATTTAGACCCAAAAGAAATATTTACAGGTTATTAAGAAAATAACACAATAGTTTATATATATATATATATAATAGCACAATAATCCAAAAATAATTTTGGTTATTTATATTTAAATGGGTTTCCCATAAATGCTTGAAAGGATGTGTTACATACCAATGATCATTCCAACTCACTGCATGTCTTACAACCATTTATACCTTAGAGACATCCAAATCAAATGTTCTTGGATTCATTTAACGTATTTCTTTGAAGTTTGTCCTATTGCTACAGTTTTATTACAAGAACTTGTGTAAACATTATTGCAAAAAAACATACAACAAAAACATATGTTTTACACTTATTCTTTAGATTTCTTCATCTGAAGAATTTATATACATTGACGAGATAAAAAGGGACTCACTTCATAATAGGTGCAGAGTTTTTTCATCTTAATCTTTGTAATAACCGAAGGAACATAAAAGACAAGAAATTTTTCAGTATAGAGTTTATATCTCTTTCTTTTTAGATTCCAATCTTCTGATGGTCTCACACAAAGACTCTGTTTCTTGTCCCTCAAGCAAAAACTAAAATAAACATCAACTTGTAGTCTCAGAGATGCTCTGCAATGATGGTCTCCATGTTTTCGATTTCGACGAACCTGAGCTTGTTAACACTGCACGTTGCTTCTCATCATTCGTTTCCTATAATAAAAAAAAAAAAAAGAAGAAGAAAACACTCTTTAATTGATTGCTAAAAAACACTCATTAGTTGATATCTAATTACTTTCGAATAAAAGCTTAACCCATTTACTACACTCGAGTAAAGATTTCATACCAGTTTCTGATTCTTGTCGGATTCTTCAGCAACCTTCTTCTCCAGAGATGTATTCTTCTTCTCTTCGGTCGTTTCACTCTGATGCTTCTTTGTCTTCGCGTGCTTCTTTTCTCTTATAACTTTCATAACCTCTAATATATAATAATAAAAAAAAACATTAGAAAGCATAGAAAAACTAAAAACAGATTTAAAACAAAAGTCCAAAGCAGTTAAAACCTCGTGAAGTGATGAGACGGTAAGCATGACCAAGTACAAGATTCTCCGTTGGTCGGAGAAGTTTCACACGCGTGAACCTCACGACCCTTCTCTGACTCTTATCATCTTCTACTGTCGTCGTCCTAGTCGCCGAAACATTTGTCTCCGGCAAAGGAATAATAAGAGAAACATAGTGACCCGGATAAGTACGCATGATGTCCGCGACAGGTACAGAACAGTAATATCTATCGATTTTGCCGTCGGGATGCTGTACAACCAGTGCCGCAGCATCAACCGCCTGACAATTTCCCATATTACTCAGTAAAGTCTCTGTTCTTCCCAAAAATATTGGTTATAATTGAGAGAGAACAAAAGAAAACAGAGTAGAGAATGAGAGAGAGAGAGAGAGTATGTGAAGAAAAGTAGTCTTTCCGGGACAGCGTGAAGGGTTAGGTCCACACATACAGTTCAACTTTGCTTATAAGACATGTGAAACCCAAAAACAATATCATTAAAATCATCACTATTATTATTTATCAATTTTGTTTTAATTTTATGATGATGTGGCTATCCTATTGGACAGTCATTAAGTCATTAATAAAGAATAATAATATTAATAAAGATTTGTAATAACAACATTTTGTGCAGATTTGACTGTTGTTGCCGGGGCCATCTCTGACGTTAGTTTTGTAGTTTAAAATTTAATGAAATAGAGTAATGTATAGGATGGTCGGAAATTAAATAGTTGACTACAACGGTTGGGTGCCGGCACCGGAGATCAGGGACCGATGATTTTGACATTTTTGTTTGTGTTCCTGCAGTTTTAGAATAATTTTATTTTTATTAGTTAGTTGCATTTTTTTTGTTAATTTTCTTACTATTCTCTAAATCTCCTATATCTCTATAATATTATTTGAGAAGTCACTTGCCTACGTGTCACGTTCACGTTAACTCTCGCGATGGTTGATTACATAGATACCCTTAATGAATTATTATATTTTAAGTTTATTATTATTATTTTATTTAATTTCTTTTTTACTTTTCTCAAATAACATATATAATAAAAAGGAAATATTTCTAAAAATTTTACAACAAATTAAAAACGAAAATATATATACATAATATGACTTTTTAAAAAAGGAAAGTTCACAAAATAGTAATGCCCCATTAATATATATTTTAAAATAACATAAAATATATATTCAAAATAATAAAAATATATATGTTCATGAACATTCAAAAATTTATCAGTTACACTTTATTTTCTAATATTCTTTAGAAACCAAAATATAATTGGATAAATATTATGAAAATACATGTATATTTAAGCGATAAATAAACTAATTTGATTTGACTGAACTAAAATAAAGAGTAAATAAATATTATGAAAATACATGTATATTTAAGCGATAAATAAAATTAATTTAATTTGACTTAACTAAAAATAGTAATTATACTTAAATTTTAAATTAAAAATATATTTAATTCAATATACTCACAAAATTAATGACTTGACTAATCTAATTTATTTGTTTTTTTTTTGACTAATCTAATTTATATTCAAAATTAAACATCTAACTACAATAAGAACATATAATAATAATAATAATAATAATAATAATAATAATAATAATAATAATAATAATAATAATAATAATAATAATCTATTTAATTTTATACATATAAATAGAGGTTGACTCAAAGCATATTAAAAAGAAAAAGAAAATATTAACCAATTACAATTTAATTCTTTTCTAGAATTTATATATATACATGAGACTTCAAAATATTATCGTTATATTCATTATGTAATTTTGAATCAAACACTTCAGCTTATTATTTATTTTATTTTAAGCACAATATATATTAAATTATACATAATTTAACTATAATATATTTACATATCTAAGACAATAACCAACCAAAATTAAAATAAGAAAATTAATCAAAGTTTTATTATATTTAGAATAAAAAATATTATAGCTTAATTCAAAAAATAGATATTATCCAATATACCAAATTGACAACTAAACCGACTATTATCCAAAAAATAATTAAACCGACAATAATATATCCAAAGTCATATGTATAATTAGAATAATATAATATTTATTAATATAAATTATACATATAAATTTATTCAAAACTAAAATTAAATATCAATCAATTATTATTAAATTTTATTTTTATGAATATTCATACCCGTGCATGAGCACGGGAAAATCACCTAGTATTATTTAAAGAGAGAAATCATAATAATGCATCCATACTATATTTTTTGAATATTATATGTGTCATCTTCACAATCGTTTAATAATTAGTGTGTTTATACCCTAATTTTTTTAACTACATTATAGATAATTTAATATGTTCGCATTCTATTTTTTTCAATCAGCTCATTTTTTGTTCATGCATTTTAACTTTGTAATAGTGAATGGAAATTAGTTAAAACTTTCTTTGTACAACTACTGAATAATATCATTTTAAAAGAAATTAAAAAAAATCATTAAGATTTACATCAACTAAATGTTGGAATGAGAATATTTTTAGAAAATGAAAATTTAATATTTTGCCGAACTTGGTTATTGTTGGGGTTTATGCTCATGAAAGCAACAAATAATTGTGGTTATGAATTAAGAAAATTGAAATAAAATACACTACAAACGAAGTTGGATCTTTAGTTTAGCCAAGTATTAATTTTCCTTATGAAGTTTTCATATCATACCAAAAATTAGAAACATAATCAAATTACTAAAAAAAATCAAAAAAGTTTTAAAAGGAAATAAATCCGTGATATCGACTGAAAACATAATTTAGGTGCCGAGTGAAGATATCAAATTATTTAACACGCAACTCTAGCCCCTTTCGCTCAATTGTATAGCGTTTTTATTATAGTTTTCAATTTTTATAAGAAAATGCATGTTATTGGTTATAGCCTAGGTCAATTTTGCAACATGTCCAACAACATTGACGACGTTTAATCATTTTTATTATTCTTAAAATATAGTTTAATAATTATGAATGCTAATAAAGCAAAATATTTGTTTTATATTTATTTGTCTTTATATTAGTAAAAGAAAGTAAGTATGGGTAACTATATGGATCCGATTAACCGAACCGAACTAGATTTAAAAGTAATATTAAACACAAACTAAAACTAATTAAGTAATCAGATGGATATAAAATTTTAATATCCTGATAATCAGACTCGAATCTAATACAAAATAAACTATTTTGGATATCAAAATATCCAATTCATAATTATATATTTAACTATATTAATTATTTTAAATTTTATATCTATTAGGTATTCAGAAAATATGAAAATATCTAAAAATTATCAACATATTCACAAGTAAATATCTAAAAATAACATTAAATGTTCAAAATACTGATAATATTTATTTGTTCTTATCCAAATATTTAAATTGAACTAAATTTCATGCAAATTTTAATATTTAGTCCTATATTCAAATTTTATGTATTATATTGTTTTATTTTTTTGGATTTTCAGGACTTAAATATATTTGGATTTTTGTTGAAAATATATAACCAAAATGGACATCCGGGCTCAAATCTAAATTGAGTCCGAAATGATTCTAATCAAATGAAAACTATAATTTATAAATATTCGAATAAGATTTAAATTTCTAATTCTAAAAATCTGAATAAAATAATTGAATTCAAATAGATATATGCATCTTCATACTTTAAACATTATAAAATAAATCTATAAATACAATGTACAATATATAAGCTATAAACCATTTTATCTCGCGCACAATACAGATTTATTGGACGACAATAAAATGTGCGATCTATTTGAGAGTTCTGCAATAAGCATTGTGCATTTAGTTAGAAAAGTTTTTACTGTTTGACATTTTTAGGGCTTGAATTTTTCTACTATACAAATAATATAACATTTCCAAAGTTAATTTCTAAAACATTTACTCGCTTGAATAGATCATCTGAACCTAGTATAATTTCAAAATCTAGCACACTTGGCAGTGAAGTTATAAGTTTATAACAGTGCATACGAGTATGAATAGGCAAAAACTAAAAAACTAGTTCTTCTTCAAGCCACCGAAGCTTAAATTTATTCTACGCATTTTCAAAATCGGCCGAATATCATTCAATGCACTTTGAACTTGGACCATGGACAAAAAGGTATGGTATATAGATTTAGACCAAAACAAGAAAATCATATATAGCTGAAGTCTGAAGATAACCCTAACTAATAGATCCAAAGAATCAATTTTGGTACCACTCATGACGAGTAAAAAAACAAAATTATTAATATTCTTTATAACATGGCGACATGATACCGATTTATTTGAAAAGATTTATTTGTCAACATATTTTTAAAAGAAATTAAATTAACAAAATAAAAATATGGAGAGTGGGTGGACAAGGGACAGTACTGCAACTTCTTATCTCCTTTCCTCACTTCTACAGTATTAATTCTTTTGCTTAACATTTTATTTTGGCATTTATTTTCTTATGATTCATTCGGTTAGAACCGATTTTTTTTTTATTTGCAGGAAGGTCTCTGTGCATGTAGGGGAGGTGATTATGCACAAGCGGGACCGGCCCTGTGCACATGGTTCAGCTCCGTTTTGGTTTGTTTTAGTAAGTAAAAAGGGCTCAAACGTATTTTTTTTTTTTTTTGTAACTTAACTCAAACGTATTTTCTTTTCTTACTTAAAGGAGTTTATATAATCTAAATTTTGATTGACATACTATATAATAATATAAATTTTGTTTATAAACCCATAATCCATTTATTACAATATAAATTTTCTAGTTAAGGGTCTTGATTACTACCAAACCGGACCTCTTCTTTTGAATGATAAAGTTCTACTGAGTACAATCTTCCGATTATTGCGTGTTCCTGACTAATGTTCCTCATTCGATAATCATATATAGTAGACCTGAGAATTCGACTCCCTTGTCTGGAGCATTGGTTCCGTTAGAATTCCACAAAGCAGATACATATCAACTTACTTAAAATATAGGTGGATACATATCAACATATTTAAGATACATCGTAAGTATTATTGATATGTTTTATATTAGAGATTTGTGAATATCCAAATTTTTAGAAAAATAATAATAATTATATATAAAATGATCTAATTTTAGTATTAAAAGTTTGAAATATTATATAATATATATTAATTAATACATATTTATAAAGATGTACACATTTTAATATTTAATTTATAAACTACTTGTAATTACACTCCACCTAGAAATGAAAGCAATTATTGAGTTTTTGGAAGGCAGAATGTTTCCACTAACCATCACTTTTTAATTAATGTATAGTCATTATAGTTAATTTTGTATTATCAATACCATTAAAACAAAAACATTCTGTATAGTGAATTTTTTTATGTTTTCCAATTATACATTTATTTTTATGAACATGATTAATTTTTCATTAATGTCAATTTGGTTTATTGTTTTCGGGCTTAAAAATTATATAATAATGGATTTCATTAATGGATTAAATTCAGTTTCTAATTATTTCTGAAGGCTTTTTCAAAAAAGAAACTCATCAGGCTTAATTGGTGTAGTTAAAGCTCGGAATTTTGATATTAGCCGCGAGTCCCACTCCGTTTGATCTGCCACGGAACGGATCGATAGATTTGAAAAAATTAAGTAGCGGGTGCAGATGCGGTGCGGGTCATGTGTATTTTATGCAGGACGGATGTGGATTGTTCTAATTTCAATTGCGGGTACCCGGTAATCCACAAGAAATATAATTTTCTTTTTTAAATTTATTTTTCAAAAATATACTAAATTTCCTTTAAAATAATTATTTAAAACCAAAAAATATTAAAAATTAATTAAAATATACTATATCATATTATCTTTTAGAAAATAATTATTTTATTATTTAATAATTATCCGGGGAGCCCGTGGATTACCTGCAAAATTAAATGGAACATATACGGATAAAATATATTTTCTTTGCGGGTCAGATAGGTTGGGCGTACCGAGTTTGATCTGTTTTCCAGCACTAGGCATAGTTAATTGATATTATTTTTCTAAAATAAAATACATACTTACATACAATACATTTACTTAGGTATTGATGATAACAATAATTAAAATCTGCATTAATTTTAAAAAGTTATATATGAGATAATGATATTTTATATCATCAAAGTAAAAGATTTATCGATTCATCTGTAGATAAAACAATAAAAATGATATCAGTACTTTTTTAAGCGAGGATCAAAAATCTAGTATTTTTTTAGATTCTTAAGGTTTTTCTTCTACAATATTTTTATAAAGTTCTGTTCCATCTTTATCTTCTTTCCAGGCGAAAGATTTAATATATATTACACCGCTTTAGCAATGAGTACGTATGGAAAATACATGCTAGGACTTGATTGGGGTTCGATCATAAGGCTATCTGAAAGTGAGATTTCATGAAATGATTAAAATATTAGATGTAGTCTACTAATTAAGCCTTTAAATTTGTGTAACAATATTAGGAGATCTGTGAAGTACTTAGTTATTCAGTCTCTACTGACACGAAATTTTATAATATTTATAACTGTTATGGTACTTTTAAACTGAGGTTATAAATCAGAACTTACAAGACAACCTAATAATATTTTTTTTTTAAATCACTAAAATACATATTAACCATTTATCCGAAAGCAAAAGATAAAATTATTCAGAGGAGAAAATTCGGCTAATTTGAAACCAGTAATAACAAGAGTTGTAATAAGTTAGGAAGAGATCATCTTCTTATTTATATTTTAACACTCAGGGTATTATTGCGATATGAATTCTTAACTTTGAAAATTTTGAAATTTCTTTGTTATTAGCTTATAAATTTTAAAATTCTTAATAAATCTACTATTATTGGTTTAAGAATTTTCAAAATCTACTCAAATATTTTATTATTCAAAAAAATTAGTTATTATTGAATTTCTAATTTTAACTAAGTGTTATTGGGCGATGAATTCTTTATTCTTTTACATATAAGACACAATTTTCAGAATATCATATGTATCCATGTGATTTTCAAAATCCATGTTATTGAAAATCTATTCAAATCTTTTGTTATTCAAAAAATTTAGTTATCATTAAATCTTTGTCCCTAGTTCAGACCTATTATAGGTTAAGACAAAAAAATCAATTTCAAATCACAAGATGTTCGAGAGTTTTTCTAAATCTAGTTCAGTGTGTTTAGCTAATATTCCTTTTAGAGTATATCAATGGTTTAATTTTGTTTGAATATTTTAGAATAGATGAGCAAGATATTTGAAGGGACATTTATTAATCTAAATTATTAAAATTGGAGTACAAATAAATATTTATCCTAATTTTTTTCCAATAATTATAATTCTATGTCATTAGCTTAGACACAGTAATCTTACACCTTTTTTAACCCATTCATTTCCTATACCAAAATACATTAAATCATTCCGGAACACAATATTATTAATTAAATTGGACCAGTACGTACTTTATATCATTCGAAACCAGTACTCCAGTTTTAATAGTTGATCAACCGGCACATACCTTATATTATTCCAATCCAATACTCCATTAAATACGGTAGAAGATCATACATAAATATTTGTTTCTTCAAAAACAAAACAACATCCAAAGTTTTTCCTTATTTTACGCAGTTACCATAACCAAAATAGACTATCTATTAAATAACACAATCATCATATACTTTTAATAAACTAAATTAAAATCGTATATTTGCTTGATTTGTGTTAAAATCACAACTAACAAAATATTTTGATTTATCCTAATTAACCTACCCATCCCAATGCCAACTATATATATCGCGACTATCCTTCGTCAAAAATATATCAACGCATACATAAACATGTCTAGTCTAATAACTTTTTCTTCTTTCACAAAACTAAGACCTCACAAAACAATTGGAAAATTCAAGTAGAGTGTTTAAATTCATAGAGACAAAAACATCTTTTGGAGGTGCTTCCTTCGAGATGATTTTGTACAGATCCATATTTTTTTATTATGAGTTGCTATACACATAAATATGTTTTATATATTTTCATGTTTTGATGATTTTCTTGTATAAAATGTAATTAGAACCAAAACATTCACAAATAATTTTTTTTCCAAACAATAATAAATTTGTTGTAAGAATTATTTTTCGTAATTGATACAAAGATACTAATTTAGAAGATTTGTAAACAACATAATATATGTTCAAAAAAATTAAAAATATAAAAAAAGAATATATGGATGATCCGGTTACAATAAGAACTAGGTTAAGATTCACGCAATTGCGCGGAATGAACCTCATATATAAAAATAATTTTTATATATTATTATTTATTTTTATTCATTTACGTATTATGTATATAATTAAAATATAGTAATCACATAAATCAAAATAATACCTCTTGTTTATTTACGATATTTTTTGGTAAATAAATCAACAATCATTTTGGTATATAACTAAATTTCAATGACATGGATGTAGATATATAGTATATTTTAATATAAATATTTATTTTTGATAATTTATACTCATATGATAAACAAAAAATTTCAAATGCGCGATTTTTCAATGCATATTTCAAAATTAAAATATTAAGGTTTCAATACCTTTTCAATACAATTTTAGAAATTAACATATTTATGTATTTTTTGCCCCAAAAAACAAATTTATGTATTTTATATATTATATGATTTAATTTTAAATTATATTAATATATAATATGAATGTCTATTAGATGATACTTCATATTCATACGAGTTATGATTATTTGTATCTTGTTATTACAAAAAGTTAAAACATAAATCACAAAATTTTAGTGTAACATTTAACATTTTTAGTAATCTATACTCATTTTAAAAGTTCAAAATATAACACATAAGAAATTATTTATTTTTTTTATTACATGGTAAGGTGATTATTTAATATCTTTTAATAATAGAAAAAAAACAAAAAAAAACTAAGGTACGAAAATTGTTATCAAATATCTATTATTCATAATCATTAATTTTCATATATAGGTTAATTATATTAGGTAATTCTGTAGCTTTTATTTAAGAAAAATGTGAAAATATTCTTTTGTACACTATTTAACAATTTGATAGTTAATTTAATAAAAAAAAATATAATTAAGTTAAGATGGACCAATCTATTATTCTAAAAATTCTGAATTTCATTCTCATGGTGACACATGGCTACAAAACAATGGTGTAATGTTTTTCAATTAATATATAAGAAATATTATATATCCACATGTTATATAAAACACAAATGTAATATGGTAAAAGTTATGTATCTATATTATTAAATATTGATATAAACTATAAAAAATTGAAAAATATATATGCGCGGATGCGTGGATAAAAAACTAGTATTTCTTAATCGAGGAATTTTTATTAGAATTTTTGTTGAAGATTAAAATCTGTTGGAGATACTAAGTATTAACAGACAATTTTTAAGGTGTGCCAATTATCAGACTAAGAAATATCCGTAGGTAACTTTGTGAGCTATATATATAATTTTCAAGCAACTAAGCAAGTGAAAATCCGATATACTCAGAGCAAAAAGCAATTTCCACATGTGTAACATACTAACAACTTAAACTAGTCTTAGTAAGATAACAAATTTAAATTAATATGCTCTACTTTGATGTAAAAATAACAAAGAATGTATATTTCTAATAATTAATAAAGATGTAAAATAACAAAGAATGTATCAGTCGTAAAGAAATATCATGAATACTGATTCGTTGTCCATCAAATCATAATTAAATTTGCAACAATAAAAATTACAATTAAAAAAGGTTCTCCTTTGTGGATACATCCCTATGACCCTACCTAATATAACCATCATTTGTATATTTTTTTGGTAACAATTAAATAACTAAAGTTGAATTCAGATTTGCCTATATACGGAGACCTAATCACGTTTACGTTTGTACGGCGACCAGCACGCAAGAAATCAAGATTTTGGTCGCAAATAATGTCTTTTGGTTCTTCATCCACCCAACATTACAAATTATAATAACATAAACTAAGCCAGCTACTTTCCAGAGCATCTTGGACTCGTTGGTGAAAAATATTGGGACAATTAAATAATATATATGAATAATTAACAAAATGAAATTCCGAGGATTTAGCTAATCTTTACACTTAAGTACTTAACACTTTAATTTGCTGACATGTGTGTACACATGATCTGATACACCGGTCAGAGTGTGTGTGTGCGCCATGTGAAGGTGTTGGGAGGTTTTTGATTTCTCAACTTATCAAATGTTGGTGAAGATTGTAACTTCATATTCAAGTTTGTTCACTACATCGATTTAAATGCACATCGCAGTCCGCAACCGAATTAATTTACGAATAGCCAGATAACTGTCTTGACCACTGAAATTGTAGTATTTTTACTGTCTGTCAAATAATGTGACAATGGAAATTTGAACCAGAATCTATTTAGTGTTGATTTAACTTCACTGAACTTCTCTATCATAATTTGGTGGCATGATAATTATCAATCCTAACAGATATGCACTCCAACTTTTTGTATTATTGTATGTTTGTTGTGAATAAATAAATACACTGATTAATATATATATATATATATATATATATATATATCTCTATAATATTATTTGAGAAGTCAGTTTCCTATGTGTCGCGCTCACGTTAACTCTCACGATGGTTGATTACATAGATACCCTTAATGAACTAATCATATTAAATAAGATTGATATTAATAATGTATTTCCTTTTTTCATAATAATATTTTACTTATTTTTTAAATTTAAGTTTACTTTTTTTAAACACACATAAATAAAAAAGGAAATATTTATGAAATATAAATCTTTATACTGTATATAAACGAAAGTTATTTTTTTTTTGAAATTTTCCAAAAATTAAATTTTAGTGTTTATTTAAGAGATATTAAAAAGGAAACTAAAAATATTTTTTTTACAAAAATAAATATTTTGATCAAATAATTTCAAAATCTTTTTAAATAGCGTAGCACTAACACTATTAATTTAATGGAAATATTATATTTTATCATTATCTTTTTAATATTTAGTTTGATTTTGAATTTTATGGTTTTATGTTTATGGAACTTAATATATAAATAATAAAAATACTCAAGTAAATATAAGTTCTCATTTTTAAGATTGTGTAAAATACGTATCAGTTTACCTTTCGAGAAATCTAAGGCATAAAATAATTTAGAATTTATAAATATTTAATTATTGTAAATATTAATATGTGCTCATGAAATTACATATTTTTTGTATGTAAATTCCTATTGATCGTCACATTATTTTGTAATATTTCTTAAAAATCAACATATATCCAATTATTAAAATATTATAAAAAACTTGCATTAATTAGGATAAAAATAATTATATTTTCATTTGAATTAGAAAAATATATATAATTCAATATACTCACAAAACGAGTAACGGAACGAATCTAACTTATACCAAAAATAACAGATCTAAATACAACAAGAACATATAATTTTAGAATAATTATAGATATAGATTACATGATGACTCAAAAATATCAATATAGAAAAATAAATTATTAATAAACTGTAATAATTAAGTTTTTGTAAAATTTATATATATAAATGAGACTTCAGAATATTATCGTTATATTCATTTATGTAATTTTGAGTCAAAATTTCAGTTTATTTTTAATTTCCTTATAAGCATAATATATATTAAGTTGTACGTAATCATACTAAAATATATTTACAGATATAAGACGATAACCAATCTAAATGCAATAATAATCAAATTTTTAGTATATTTAGAAGAAAAATATTATAGCTAAATTCAGAAAAATAGATGCAATCTAAAATACGCAAGTGTAAAAATAATAAAATATTATTACTATAAGTTATACATATAAATTTTAAATTAATTTATAATTAAAAGTACATATCGATGTAAAGTAATAAATTAAAAAAAATATATATATATATATATATATATATATTTACTTGATAAATATTCATATCCGTACATGAGCACGGGAAAATCACCTAGTATATATATATATATATATATATATATATATAAAGTCGACGTGGTTTCAAATAATTATGCTCTAAGCTCTGGTTACAAAGGTAGCTACGCAAGAGACTAAACTAGGGTAGTCGTTGAATTCGACCCGGAATATCCTCATATATATATATATATAAAGTCGACGTGGTTTCAAATAATTATGCTTTAAGCTCTGGTTACAAAGGTAGCTACGCAAGAGACTAAACTAGGGTAGTCGTTGAATTCGACCCGGAATATCCTCATCACGAGTTTTTTATCCACTATCAATCACTATTTATTTTCATAGTATATTTTAGTGTATCTATATAATTAACTTTTGTGTGGTCTGAATACAAAGCTGAGTAAGAATAATCATTCGACAAGTAAAGTTCAGGTGAGGTGTAATCATCTTTCTTTGTTTTCCGCATCGAAGATGTTATCTATGCATGCCCCAATGATATTGTTTTGTTATGTCTACTTTGCTTTATGATTAAGTTGTTAGCAAACGCCAGGGGTGGGGACAAAATACTCTTTCAGCTAAATATTCCCAATTGTATGATTTACCATATATTTTGTAATTCAATTTTTAACACATACTCACATACTGCGTCAATATATTTTTCTAAAGCTTTGCTATAATTGTTTAAATAGAATAATTTGATTATAAAGAGAAATTGATGCATTACCATGGATACTATACAATAATATACTCATATCTTAAAATTAGAGTGAAATCATAAAATTAGGTACAATATTTACCCAACATTGAGTAATTGAAAAAGATACAATGACTAAAATTACTGAATTATTTAAGAAGTAAATTTGCTTAATTGTCATGTTCTCCATAAGTTTAGGTAATTTTGTTTATTTATCATATTTTTAATCTTTATATATAATTTATTTATAAATAAAATGAATTTATATGATTATATCATATTTTTAGAAGATAAGATAATTCTTGTGAATTATGTTGTTATCTTGAAAATATTTTTATAGATAAATCTTAAATTTTAAATTAAGATATAAAAATTATTTATTTATTATATAGCTAAAACAAATTTATATTAATAATTTTTATATTTTTCTAAAATAAAATATTTTTATGTATTATGTTGTTATGTTGAAACTATATTTTCCTATTATAAAACTTAAAATTATGATATAAAAATTACATTATTAATAATTAAATATAAATCATCAAAACAATTATTTGAAAAGTGAATTTGTTGATTAGTCTCCATGATACTAGGTAATTTTGATCATTTATCAGAATTTCTCTAATTTTGTTTATTATTGATTATATAATTAAGACTAATTTATATTAATAATATGATATATTAGAAAATAAGTTAATTATTATGTATTATGCTGTTTTTTAAAAAATATATTTTTCTATTATAAAATTTACAATTAACATGTAAAAAATCTATACTATTATTTAAGAAGTGAATTTGATGTTTGCTGATTTGTCATATTTTCCATGATATTAGGTAATTTTGATAATTTATCATAATTTCTATAATTTTATATATAATTTATTATATATTTATGACAAATTTATATTAATAGTATCAGATTCTTAGAAAATAAGATAATTCTTACTTATTAAGTTGATGTCTTGAAATTATATTTTTCTATTGGAATTAAGATATAAAAGTTATAGTAATTCTATAATTGAAATAAATTTACACTAATAATATTATACTTTTATAAAATAAGGTAATTCTTATGTATTATGTTGTTATCTTGAAAATATATATTTATATTATATAATTTAAAAGTAAAACAGAAAATTATCTATTATTAATTAAATATAAATCATCACTCAAGAAAAATTATTTAAGAAGTGAATTTGCTGATTCATTTAGTTCTCCATGATTTTAAGTAATTTTAATTTATATGTCATAATTTCCATAATATTATATAATTTAAAAAATTATCATATTATATTTTTATAAAATAAATAACTTATGCATTATATTGTTATCTTGAAAATATGTTTTTCTATTATAAATTTAAAATTAAGATATAAAAACTATTTTTAAATATAAATTAAGTAAAAATAATAGTATAGATTATGTTGATTTTTAAATTAATGAAACATCAGCTAATAAATATATATAAGAGAATTATGCCCGCAAGTGCGGGCAAAACACCTAATTGAAAAAGATATAATGAGTAAAACTACTGTAGAAAAATATTTTAAAGATTAATAATTTTTTTGAGATTACTTTGTGTAAAGAAGATCAAATCCGTGTCAAACTACATGTGTTTTGAGAATTGAGACGAATTGGACTCAGGTTGGATCTAGACTAATGAGCATTTTATTTAATGGCTTATATTTTTGTATCTAATTTTAATTTCTCTGATCAAACATGGTTGAATTGATAAAGATAATTAATATTCTTTTTACTTCTGAAATCGGCTGATAATCAATTGAAATTTTGTAGCTTAATCTTTCATAAGTTCATATAAGCTGGGCATTATTGTTTTCTAATAAATTTAGAGATTAATCTATTGGTTTCTCTCATTTTTAACAATTTTATGAATACAATGTTTCCCCTTTTGGTTATTTTTCTCATTTAATCTCTTAGTTGAAAAATATAACAAAGAAATATTGTTTGTTAGCTTTGGTTATGGATGTTGTATTAAAAACGTAAGTTTGTATTTTAAAAACTCACATTAATATGTCTCTGTAGAAATGGTTCTTCGTTCATCGGAAATTTTGATTGTAATTATATATATTAGTTCAGTTTTATATCCTTTTTACAATTATTCAGTTTTGCTGTATCATAAAGTTATGATTCTACAAAATGCTCAAACAGATAAGGTTAGAACAATGACATAGTTCACATGTAGATTAGTCCATTTTATGAGCCAGTGATTAGTCTCGCGAGTGGATAAACCAAACTTAATCACAGCGCCCGTATATATTGCAAAAATACAAAAAAAAAAATGAATTGTCACCTGTCGCCAAAACAGTCCGCACCCAATTTGATTCACGGTGAAAAGAGTATGCACCACTTATCAAATTTACAGCGGATGAAATTCATATGTTTCTTTGTTGTCCCTTGTTTACACCTGATTCACTTATCCAACACTTACATATAATATATTGCCCTTAATTTATAAAAGATCAAAAAGCAAAGTTATCCATTAAAAAAAAGGGTAAAGTTATTCTATGATGTTAGTAATCTTCGCATAAAAATAGATAAGAGACCCACTTACTAAGTGGACAATGTGGTGTTTATAATAAGTCCCCAAAGTTAGTTGCATGCGGATTAGCATCCTTTAGACACATTGTCTTTTGCTTCATCTACCAACTACATAACATTGACCGTGTTTCCCATCTCTATTACGTAATATTAATAACAAACAAAAAAACATACATTGCTTTCTAGGGTTAACTATCGTATTTATTTTATTTTTTATAAAAAGACTATATATTTCCCACCTTGTTTTATTGAAAATACCTAGTTTTTCAAATAGTTATGATGCATAAATAAGAAAAAGAACAATTGGAAAGTCATCGATCTCATTAGGATCGTTCATGGTCGAAAGCTGGTGAAACTAATGCTTTATACTTTAGTAAATATTAATTTATAAAAGTTGGTTGTAGTGTAGTGGTAAGTGATATTCTTTTTGTCTCAAAGAGATTATTCTCATAAGATACACAAACGGTTTTTGTTTTAGGCGTTAATGGGTCAGACCTGAATCTTATTTTCTTATGCTACGGGTCAGACCTGAATCTTATTTTTTTATGCTACATATTAACTAATATATAAGATAGATGAATATATCAACTTATCACCAATTGATTTTATACTGGAAAATCATCTAATTTAATATGGTATTAGAGTCCATGATCTACATAGTCCAATCTGATCTAGATCTATTATCAATCAAATCTAAAATCGGTACATCGATCTTTGTCCAAAGATTTTGAGTTGACGCCAAAGAGATATTATCTCAAAAGAATTGTATTAGACACAAAGTGTCTCACATATGAAGTTGGTAGAAATATTAACTAGTATATAAGATATATGAAACAATGTACTTATTACCAATTGATTTTAGCTTGGAAGCCCATCTACGTTTAACACTAGGGACGTGGAGCTTAAAATCTTGTTGTACACGAAGTAACTGGTCATTGCTTCATCTGTTTCTATTAATAGAAGCAATTACATATATTTTCACTTGAATTTTTTTCTCCGTACGAGAAACTAACACTGAAATAGGAGGCATAACCAGCCTTTTTTCAAAAAAGGAAGAAAAATAATAGGAGGCTAACCAATATGTTGAAACACAACTTTCACTAAACTCAAATTCTAAGTATTCATAGACAAGAAGGAATCAAACTCTTTTTGGAAACGAAACATAAGCCACAAAGGATATGGAAATTTAGCTTCATATGAAGTTGACAACACATTCAAGACAAATCTGGACTGCAAACGAGATTTCACGACAGAGGCGGACAACTGACTTTTTACGTTAATAGCCAACCTTCACCAATGAAGTGAAACAAAATAATCTCGATTGCATATTCTGACCTCATACAAACCGTTATATAAAATTACAAACCGGTAAATAAGCTATAATTTGCTTGGCAAAAAAATTGAGATAACTGTTTTTTCACAGAAAAAGGTTAGTAATAAGAATTTTACCTCAAAAGAGAAAGATGATAAAGTTAAACTCGGTGAACCCAGCCACCACTAATCTCTTTGAAAAAGTTGTCATAATGATTCAGATATAGAAACTCCGGTGAACTCAGAAAGTTTTCTCGCCAAATAAGCGAAAACCACATAACAAAGTTACGGGCTTAGTCTTCTTCTCTCCTCTGGATTTGGATTAACCAATACTAGAACTTGACCGCACCTCCGTGCGGGTATTTGATTTAACTTGTGTTTAACGTAAATTCATAAACCGTTGGTTTTTTACAATTTTTTTTTATGTTTTGTAATTTACATATAAAGTAAAATATATTATTTTATAATATAAATATTTAATAATAATTTTTATTTGTACATAGTAGTGTATTAGAAATTTTATAACTTGATGCAATTTGATGTAATCGTACTATTGATATACTAACATGTTGTTTTTTTTTGTTAATTTATTTTAAAATAAAACAACATACGAAATTTTTTTAATTAGTTTTCTATGAATTATCATTAATTTTATGAATTTTTTTTTAAATTGAACTCACACAATTTTATATTTGACTAAATTAAATAAGGTAATATTATATTTAAAATTATTTTATATAATGTATACTATATATTTCGGTTTATGTTTTTATTTTCATCTCAGAGAAAGAAAAATCATTGAAATTAATTAACTTAAACTGATTTTAAATGCAATGACATAATCTGTAAATAAAAGAAATATAATAGGAAAGTATTTAATTTATTGTAAATACAATGACCAAATGTACAAATAAAAGAAAATACTTAATCTACTATCCATGTTTCCAAACAATGTTTCATTTATTTTGCTATCCTTATTTCCAAACAGTACCAAAAGTTACTTCAGTTTTAATAATCTATACTATTATTTGCGAAGTGATTTTTCAAAACGGAGCTCCCACGTTAAAAGTTAGAGTGGCTAATATCGTTTATACCCTTAATGAATAAATATTTGATTAGATAAATGATTTAAATATTTATTAATGATAAGAATTATCCATAATTTTAATATATATTTAAAAATAAAAAGATAATTATGAAGTTAAATGTATATATGAATATGTTGTTATCCAGAAAATATATATTAAAAGAATATAATAATATAATATAATGATGTATATTTATGAAGTTATTTTTCACCTCTGAACTCACACGTTAAATTAAATTTATTTTTTATATTTTATATAATTAAACCTTAAACATGAATTAATCATAATAAAATAAAAGATCATTCAAAAAGAAAAAATATATGTGTATGAAAAAAATAAATTTAAATATATTGTATTATTATCCAAACTAATATTATTCTTTCTGTAAGATCAATTTTTGAATGTATATTTATCGATTCAATTTTTCAAATTGAAAGATAGATTTCTATTTTTTATATCAATTAAGAAAAAATAAAATAGACTTTATATTTTTCAAAGTTTTAAAGATAAAAATAGATTTTTTTTATATGTGAATAACTTTATCATGTAAAAAAGTTTAAAGTTTTAAGTCAAATTTTTTTGATGCAAATAATCATTTATTTTGATGGTTTTTAATTGATTAAAGAAAATTAAGTCCGAATGTGCGGGTAAAACACCTAGTATAAATGTATATATGAATATTTTTGGGCTAAAACGTAACCATTATCGACTTATTTTTTGTATATGACGTTTACACCATTTTTCGTTAATTATATGTATATATTTTATTTTCTCTCTAATACACACTTTTATAGTACCACAAACCAATCGTGTGAAATGTCAAATCGTTTACCGACTAGGAGAATCGGTACAAGAATATTACATCAGCAACTACCAACTAATCAAGATCCTACAGAGCATGTCATTTTTTTTATTGGCTTTATTTTATGTAATAAATAGTCCAATTTATAAGATAATTAGAATAGAATAGACTCGCTCTACGGACGAAAAAATAAATAATAAAAATTACTTAATATGTTTAACTTGTTCTTAAAATTAATTTCATGCTTTCATAAAAACAATTTACCTATTTATCTGACTATTCATTTTTAAAATTGTGCTTATTACTTTTTTTTCCCAACAGAGATTTTTAATTATAGAAGGGCAAAGCCCAAAGATACACCTTACAAGTCTATAGCGATCAAACTTGAAGCCCAAATACACATGGCTAATACATAGACTATGGAAGCCTTCACCCCCCGGACTTGTAAGGTGTATCTTTGGGCCTTGCCCTTCTATAATTAAAAATCTATGTTGGAAAAATTGTGCTTATTACTTATTAATAGTTTTATAGACGATTATTATTTTGTTTTTTTTTTTAATGTTTGTTTTAGTCTAACTATAATAGTTAGAATTAGTTTCTAAAATTTTTTTGATGTGTTCAATAAAGTTATAGTTAATAAGTTGTGAAGTTTGATCCATTTATATTTAAGTCAGATAGACTACATAAAAATTTAATGGTGATCATCAGTTTTTAAAATTATAATATTTATTGAATTTAATAAGTTCTATCTTAATTTTTTTTACAATTTTATTTTGTTTATTAAAAAATTAATTTTTTTATATTTTTAAAATGTATTTTCTCTGTGTGGTTCAGTAGCGGATCTAAAAATATTTTACATGGGAGCATATAAAATAATTGATTAATTATTTGATAAATATTATTAATTTTATATGAATGCTATATAAAAAATAAACTATGAAATCGTATAAAAGATTTTAATATATAATTCAAGGAATAAAAGAAGATGAATCCAACTCCCTCTTTGTAAGAGAAAAAAAGTAAATACAAATTTTTTTTTTAACTGAAAAGAGTAAATAGAGAAAAAAATATATAAGAAAATACACTTGAACATTAACGCTAATTTTTGTTTTTTAAAATAAAGTGGAATAATGATAAAAATAAATAAAAAGACAGACAAGGGGGCCAGATCGGGGTATTGAACAGTGGTGTCAGTGGGGGCAAAGGGATGGTTCGAACCAAGTCTCCTGCGGAACTCCTTATGTTCATCATGTAAATAAACATAATTCTATATTTTTGTGGGGGCAGCTGCCATCTCCCTAGACAACGTAAATTCGCCTCTGGCGTGGTTCCTTTTTAAGTTAACTTTATATGTTCGACATTTTTATTTAAATTTACTTTTGTTGTAAATTTGTAATCACTTTTTTTTTCTATTGAGAGTTGTTTTGTGGTGTAATACTAATGGGTATTAGGTATTTACTGCCAAA
This sequence comes from Eruca vesicaria subsp. sativa, assembly GCA_932364175.1. Classification (NCBI taxonomy): domain Eukaryota; kingdom Viridiplantae; phylum Streptophyta; class Magnoliopsida; order Brassicales; family Brassicaceae; genus Eruca; species Eruca vesicaria. The sequence goes on along the minus strand of CAKOAT010786264.1, from coordinate 267,623 downwards.
AATTTATTACTTATTATAATTTTCAGTAAAACGAAATAAAAAAGTATTACAAAGAGGAAGGTGAATGTGAGTTTTTGATCACATGATTGCATGATTTGAATATATTAGATTAAAGTCACTGAATCTGCTAATAGATTATTTGCTACAGAAAAAAAAAGAGAATGATACCACATAAAGAATGTGAAAGACTTCACTTTTCCTTGCGATATGAGCTTCATTCTCAGTTATCCAAATTGTGAGATGTCAGTTCACTAAAAATATTTAATAGCACAAGCATAGAGAAAGTGTTATCCTTTTAGGAGAAGGAGGGGTACCTCCGTCTTTTTCATGTGTAGTCGCCTTGCTAGAACCACTAATGTATAGAGTTTTTATATGCTTTAGCTATTAATTTTGATCATTTTAGTGTCTAGGAGTTATATTTTGATGTTACTAGAGGTTGGTATTTGTACATATTGCATAAATAGGGGGTTGGAAACATACAAATATAAGTTTTGGGGCAATTTTGAGTATAATCTGTATAAAACCAAAGTTTTAGGGTCAAACTGAAATTTGTCAAAAAGCTCAGAGCCCAAAAGTGCAAATCATCAGAAAGTAGTCAGTGTTGTGTCATGAGTTGCAAAGCGGTCGACGTGAAGAACCCAGATCCCTCAATCCGTTATGCTCGACCTCTTCAGCTTAACTCAAACGCCGATCTAAACACTCTAAGAGTTCCCATCAATCGATGAGCACATATGTGGTGTGGTCGCTTCGTCTCCTTCGATTCAAAGCTTGAAGCTTCTGGTACGTAAAGAACAAAAAGATCAATGGACAAAGATTGGAATAGTCGATCCTCCTGTCTCGACCCAACCTCGTTCCGACGAACACAAATCGACCGAAACATAAAGCTTGAAGCGCTCGACTATACATGCTCGAACCAATAATGGCGATTGACGTCTGTGACGATAAAGGCGGCGGAGGGTAAGTCAATCGAACAAAGGAAACACGACCATGGTGGCTCCGACGAGAAGAAGACATGGTGGTGATTGTCCCGACCCATTAATCATAAAGTTCATTAAAGCCCATAACACCAAACGAAGCCATCAATTCTTTTTTCAGATGTGGACATGTGGCGAATTTTTTTTCTTCTATTTAGTGACAAGGCAACATAAGAAGAGGGAACTCTTCTTTATATAATAAGAGTATTGCAAAATAGTTTGTAAAAATGTACCAGAATTTTTATTACAAAACAATTTTTTTATTAAATTAGTTGAATTAGGAATACACAAAATACAGAAAATTTAGATATAAGCAAATATATTAGTAAAAAAACAAATATATTAGTATTAATAATATTCTGGAGTATATATTAGATAACTTCTACGTTAAATGAATTCCAATGGAACACCAAAACATCAAATTTGGTATAATTTCATATCAAATGAGATATCAAAAAGAGAAAGTTACATCTTAAGACACAGTATGACTTTATATTTACATTATAAGACACATCCTGCCTTTGACACACTTCTTTCATGTGTTTTGACTATTATACCCATGGAGTCACGATCTCTCTCTCGTTATCTTCTTTTTTTTTTCTTTTTGACTGAATCTCTCGTTATCTTCTCTTCTCGTTACTTTTGTTTTTCTTAAATTAAATCTCACATATCACAAATCCCTAATCCTTTGTTGATGAAATCCCTAATCCCATCTATGGAACAACTCTCTCTCTCTCTCTCTCTCTCTCTCTCTCATGCGTGATGAGATCCCAAACCTTGTTGAGAAGAGAAGCTTCTTAACTGATAGAATGATGTCATAGAAGATGAGATTCTTATTCGCCAGAATGAATCTGAAGGCTCGGGGGTTTGGTGAATCGAAGAGCTTAAACCCCTAATGCCGTTGCTACGAATAAGGTTTGGAGGAAGCTTGAGAGACCTCGGTAGTTTCCGGAGAAACCTTGAAGCTGTAGAAGCCATGGCTGTTCTGTTGCTAAAGATTTTTTTTGCGACCTTGTTGCTATTTGGTAAAAATGTAGAGTCTAGTAAAATTAAATTCATTAATTAGATATTTATCCAATTTTTTTCTCAGATCTTCTTTCCACAAAGAAGAAAAGATGACGGCAAGAATCTGACAAATTATAAAGATGCTGGAATGGATGTTGTTCAGAGACGACTCATATTTGAGGATGAGTAAGTCTCTGTCTTCGATTCGTGGGTCTTTTCAAAAATTGTATCTTTTGTCTTCAAATCAGTGATTGCTCTCAGAAAAAGATGAAAAATTGGTTTTTGGAATTGCATTTTTTCGATTAGCAGTGATTCAGGAACATATGTCTATTGATTTGTTGGATGATAAATGGTTTGTGGAGGTAAGAGATTACAAAATTTCTGGTGGACGAAGAGGTTGTGGTTGTAGTGGAGATGGATGTGGATGAGGAGATAGTGGCGTTTACGGTGGATGTGGAGATTTTAGTAGTGACTGATATCACAGTAGATGAAGTGGTGGTTGCAGTGAAGGTTAATATCGCATGGGAGAGAGCGGTGGTTATGGAGAGGGTGTGGTTATGGGAAAAGCGGTCGAAGAAACATGAAGGTGGATACTATGGAGGTGGTTGCGGTGGAGGTCATGGTGGAAGTGGATGAGGTGGTGGTTGCGGTGGAAGTAGCGGTGGATGTAGAGGATGTTGTGGTTGTGGAAGAGGTGGTGGTGGATACCAAGGTGCATGACGTGAGAGTGGTACATGGGTAATGGAGCTGGCTATTGGTGGTGAGGTGGTGGCGGTGGATACAATGGAGGTGGAAGTGGGGTGGAAGGTGTGAAGGAGGTGGTGAAGGTGGAGGGTAAAGAGGAAGTCGTAGGACACAAGAGATGTGGTTGGTGTAGAGCTTGAGATGTGGATGTGGTTGTGGTTGGTATGGACACAAGAGATGTCGTTGGTGTAGAGCTTGAGATGGAAAAATTCATGTTTGTGTGTTTTGAATGTTTTTCATATTTATCCCAACGATAATAACTTTCTTGTCAAAATCTAACTAAAGTCAAAATCTTCCTCTTTCTCTAACCAAGGTTAATCTCATAAAGATAATGGAGGGAGAGAAGAGGAATGTGTCCCACAAGAGCTATGTGTCTTTTGTTGTAAAAAAAGACAACAATGTGTCTTACAATGTAAGTCACTCTATCAAAAATGACATCATCCCACCAAATTTGGTATGGAGTGAATAGTGTTATACCTAAATTTAGCTTAACAATATTCATCACACAAATATTTAATATACATATTTTATTATATTTAATTTAATAATATATTTCATTTATTGTTATTAATTATTTTAAATTTTAACTAAACATAAATATAATGTATTATTTATATAATGTATTTTTTTTATTTTAAATTAGTTTTACATAATTAATAACAAGTAAGAAATCACTAAATGACTATTATCATTTACTTAATATTTTATTGAAATAAAAATATCATAGAACATTTAATCAATAATGAACAATTAATAATATTATATTATTATAAAATTATATTTAAAGTAAATAATTAAAAATTTATGTAATTATTAGATCCACCAAACATTATAATAACATTTTTATTTTATTTTTAATATAGTTAAACTTGTATTGCTAACTAATACAAATTTGATTATAATAAATATATTATTGTCTTATGTGTTTTTCATAATTAATAATTTTGTAATTTTTAATATAATCAAGATTTTATATAAAATAAATACATAAAATATAATACTGTTAAACCAAATATAAATTTAATTACATTTTATAAATATAACATTATAAAATTTAACAAAACATAATATATAAGTTAATAAATAATTATTAATCAATTAAAATAATAAAAATATAAATATTTAAATTTAAAATATTAAATTGTATATAATATTATTTTTGGTGTAATATTGGTGTTATGATTGAAGATGACAAAAACATTTGACACCAAAATGTCAAATTTAATATTTTAATACTAAATTTAGTGTAATGATTGGCGAGACAAAATATTTTAATATTTTAATACTAAATTTACAAGCTCCACACAGATGACAATCCAACGAGCGTTTCCAAGGAACCTAAATAAGCACGGGTTGACAACACAAGAACAAAAGAGAGACTTGAGGGAAGCACAAACCAACAAAGGTCTAAACCACAATCTCACAAGAACCAAACTCGGCACGAACACACAACGCCAAACTGAAGCAGACACAGAGCCAATAGCCACTATCACCACATCTGCAACAAACCACCAGTGAACAAGAGAGAAAAGGGTACAAGGTAGAACTTTGAAGCTCGAAGAGGGGACAACAACTAAAAGGATCAGCAGCTCATACATGCGGACCCTCGTGTACCCATACTCCACCATCTACAAGCAAAAGGATGGTCACGTCCTCGCAAGAGATGAGCTGAAAATCGAAACTACTGCTTCGTCTTAATACTTCACTCCGCAAACAAGTCACAAAGAAGAAGCAAGTAGATGGCTCCACAGCTGTATACCATCCAAAAATTGAACCCCAAAAACAAGACCTTGACAAACATGAAACACCAACTGCTCGAGGAGACAAGTGAAAGCGGAAGTAACCATGAACAGAGCTTTACAGACTATCGAGCCAAACGAGCGCTAAATAAACCAATCCCGGAATACATAATCTTTCCATCTAACAACCCGTCGAAAAGGCTCCTACTGCTCCACTAAGACTCCAACAAAAGGACAAGCCAACTCTAAACCAACAAGACAGCAACATAGCCATAAACCAAAACAACTGGAGGACACAGCAATACCTCCTCGACAAACCCACCACACATCCAAAACGAGAACATAGACACAAGGAACTACGAAGGAGAGCCTCTCCGGAGCCGGTGATGAGCACCAGACCCCGGAAGGCAACAAATCTGGGTTGAGAAGACCTAGGCGGCGCTTGGAAACAAAACTCTGCTTTGAACAGCAAAATAATAATTGTTTTCTGTAAAGACTTTTATGTGTAGTCAATTATAGTAGCTCTAAGAGAATCAGAAGTAATATAATCTTTCGGGGGTTTTTAACGCTAATTTATTATGATATTATAATTATGAGAAAGATTACATATATTATTCGATATCCGATAATTCATCTGTCTTAGGAAGATCTACGCCTAACTACATTATCTAAGCCGTCCTATGAAGATCTACTTCTGACCAGATTTACTTGCACCATGTGGAAGATCCCTTATAAACCTTTCTTCTGTAGTCTGCATTAATAAGTTGTTTTTTCCGAGACTGGAAACCTGAATTTCTTTTAATCTGCAAAAAATTGCATAGTCTTTAAATTAAAATAAATAAAATTAAAATAAATCACAATAGGACACATCAGCAAAGAAACTTTTCCTCTTTGGTTTTTACTTTTTCAATTATTTTTTTTATAAAAAGATCTATAATGTGGTATCACCAATTCTCAGCCTCAAATAATACTATAGTTTTGCATGATGTATAGTGATGATAATAAATACTACATCATTAGTTTTTACTAAATAAAAGGATTTCATATCGGTTTCAAGGTACGGGTTAATATAATTTTTAGAGAAGGTTTTATAAAACAATCTCCTTTTCTTTTTTTTTTCTTTTGTGAAAATCTATCTGCATAACAGATTCTAATTTATCTTATATGCTCATAACACAATTTTTTCCTGCAAATCTACTCCAAGCTATTGCACACTTCTCCTTCCAATCCTAGGTAGAGACATGAACCTGGCATAAAGGGATAATATAGAGGTCAACGGGTCCATGATCGCTTTATCCTCCAAGACCTCTCATGATTCTAAAAGAGAGTCAAGTTAGTCTTTCTTATGGATGGGGGAGAGAGTTGAAAATATATTTAGGCCTATCGGAGCACTTCAAGCTTAGAAAATGAGACATCTTTGCATCGATTTTTGGATCACACTAGTATAAAAAAAATTGTCGGGCCTCTCGATTACTTTCAGGGTTTGGAGAAACAAGTGTTACTTAAAACGTTTTTGGGGTAATATCGGTTTTGCTATGTCATGCCTTCAAACTTCGGTATCTCTTTATAAGAAAATCCTATTTCTCCTCATTGTTGGGTGGCTCGGGACAAGACAACGACCTCAAAGTTTTATTAGAACATCTCAACACCACAGGATCATGAAGGCTAATAAGTCCAATGAAGTGAAAATATTGGTCAAGCCCATGTGGGTTTAGGGTTTCCAAAGCAATATTAGTTTCATATATCCTTTATATATTAAAAGAGAAGTATTACATTTTTTGAGGTGTTACACGTGTCGTTATAAGAATGATTCTTAGGAGTTCTTAGAAACATAACTTTTTTACATCTACATATAAACTATAATTTCATTAAACTGACCATAAGATCTCTTATTAGTCTGAAATTTCTTCTACATTCTTTTCTTAAATAAGAGTTATGGAATTATCTGATGTGACTAAAATATATATGACAATTAATAATTTTTAATAATAAAGATGTCATGTCCCCGATCCTAGGTAGGATCACCGGGATGGACCATGGCGCAAGGAGACACACCAGACAAGTAGTATGACCTAAAGACAAACATATCATGATCCAAAAACGTGGTTAAGTGCATCACGGAGCTGAGACTTAGCCATATAAGGAAGGAAAGGGAGTCAAAGGAACTACATGAGCAAAGAGGTATTGGATGAGGTGTAGGGACAGCTCGACCTAGTTCGGGGGAGCTCGGGTAAGCTCAGCCCAGCTCGGTCTAGCTACACACTCATTGGTCAGCTCACACCAGCTGAACTGTCATGTTCCGTTCTTGGAACTTGACATAAGGCCTAGACGTCCGATAGCAACGAGACTGTTTTGGTTCAGATCATGGGAATTGAACGTGAACAAGCTGTGATGAGATGAATTAGGCCTGGGCATTCGGTTTTCGGTTCGGTTTCGGTTCGGTTAATTCGGGTTTCGGATTTTTCGGTTTTCGACTTTAGGTAACCAAACAGGAACCGCCCAAAAATCGGTTCGGATCGGTTCGGTTTCGGTTCAGATCGGATAATTACGTCAGGAACCGGTAACTACCCAAAAATTATCGGATCCGGTTTGGTTCTGGTTACTTTTGTACTCAATCTACCCAAAAGTACCCAGAATAACCGATCTACCCGAATTACCCAAATAAAAAGTATCCAAA
>CAKOAT010786264.1:248125-260384 GCA_932364175.1 Eruca vesicaria subsp. sativa | reverse complement strand
TAAAAAAACATTAAAGTTTATAAATATTGTTTAATTTTAAAATTATAACTAGTGAAATGTGAATATTTTAGTATTTATTTCAAATGTAACTAAATATTTTTGGATTTATAACATAATTCAAATATTTTAGTTATTTAACATCTAAATATAAATAGTATTTTCATATATGTATTATATTTCGGGTACCCAAAAGTACCCATTCGGTTATCGATTCGGTTCCGGTTCGGTCCGGGTACCCGTAATATTTGTAAACAGGAACCGTTCGGGTTATTGTGTTTTCTAGTCCGGTTTCGGATCGGATAATTTCGGTTCGGTACGGTTCGGTTTTTCGGTTCCGGTTATTTTTGCCCAGGCCTAAGATGAATGATCAGAATAGATCATGGGAAAGCTCAGTCTAGGTCAATGAATGGACCAAATGACATATACTGAGAATAAGATGAAGATATCAAGCTGTACAAAGTGTATCACAGCTGGGTGATGCGAGCAAAAAGCTCAACCAGCTGGACAGAGCTAATTGAAGCTCAAGTAGAGTGTGTCAGATCACTGGAGCTGGTTGACTAGCTCACTTAGCTGGGTCAGCTGTTGATCAGCTCATCTCAGCTGGACGGAGTGTTCGGGTCTTGGGCAGTTGGACCAGTCTGGGCCGTGGTTGGGTCAGCCGATTGGGTCTTAGGGTCCAACCATTGGGTTGATGGCTTGGGCACGATCCTTAGGCTTTTGGAAGGGCCCATGCCCATGTCTGATCTGCCAGAATGGATAAAAGTGGTAAAGGCTTTGGGCAAAAGGATGCGATGGGACCAAGTAGTGCCCATTTGCCACCAAATGGTGTATCTTCGCCCTAGGAAGTTACCCACGCCTTCTTCTGTATATACAGGACCTTGGGCACGAAAACAACCATCTTTTCTTATAAGAAAACAGAGAGATAACTCGTGGGACAAAGAGAACAAAAGGAGAGACAGAAATCTGCCTTAAAGGTGGGTATGGTGGAGATTAAGCAACAACAAGATGAGGATTGTTTGTGGGAAGTCAAGGCCGACTGGAGTGGATCTCAGAGGCACGCCAGAGCTTCCTTTTACATTCTGAAACACAGAGAAAAAAACAGAGGAAAACAGAGAGATGGTCGGATTCATCAATCAAAGACCAAGAGTGGTGTGAAGGCCATAAAGAGGCAGTTTTGCAGTAGATCAACTGGGAAGGTATAAACGACCCATTGATGAGTTTTGATCCATGTTGTTGACACCCAAAGCATCCTCTATAGTCTGATAACACACGCATATTTTCAGGGAAGAAGAGGCATGGCCGGAATCTACTTTCCATGGCCAAGACAGCCTTGAAGGTGAATGCAATGTAGAACCGGGTTTCATGGGAGATCAATGGAAAAGCTATTGGTGCAACCAAGGGAGGGATATTATCAATACTGGAGGTATGTGATAAGACTTGACAGAAGCGTGCTTTAGAAGAGTATGACTGCACATGATAGAGGAAGTCACAATATCTAGAATGATCAAGTATAAGGTAACCATTTATAATTAATTCATGGTTTATGTTTGTCTCTTGTGGTGTGATTAAGACCAAGACATACCTCTTGAAGGCCATATATTGTGATGTAAACTATGTTTACATGGAAGCACTGAACCATGGCCTTGGCCGGTTCAGGAAGAGATAGTCCATGGCCATAGGCTGGACTGATCAAAGTCAGGTTGCACATGATCCAGACTCTTGGCCTGGATTCTGTTGATGGAAAACCTACGTTGGGAATTTATAATAAGTATTGATATATTTTAATTAATTTTAGAACATGTTTGCTTCAGGTTTATTTTTAGGGTTTAGTGTTGTTTGGACGGAATCAACAAGATCTAGAAGGATTTGTTGAATTTCGATTATGGGAATCTCTTAATGGAGATTTATCAGAATTATTGATGGATTTTAATTAATTTTTGGAGCACTTTTGAAAGTAGTCATTTTTGGGCAAGAATATGTTCTAGGGAATCCGAACCATGCCATTTGCTAGAACTATGTACTAGGTTATCGGAATGATACATATTGATTGTGCTTGTGTGATTTAGAACATGTTTGCCTTATGTCATATTTGTACCTGAGGGTAAGGCTGATACTGGGTGGGGTAGACCACAAGTATTGAGCTGGTTGTGATTATGCAGGGAAGGCCGTGTGTGATTTGATCATGGGCAAGGATGGAAGACCTGATCTATGGATGATGGATCAAGGTGTATGCTCTGATTGATCAAAAGATGTACCGGTTAGGTAAGTGTGAAAACTCATCAGTTCTGAGTCATGGGGGTGTTGGTTGATTGACTTAGGATCTGATGTGCATTATCTAGTCCAGGAGAGGGACTTGCTATCATATCCTACAAGCGTGAGGAGAATGGGTGATGCATTAGCTGAAAGGAGCTAGATGCATTGCTATTGCTGTTGAAGACTTCCCAAAGGTTACTTGGTTTGTGGAGATAGTTGGTTGAATGACTAAGTACCCAAGGGGAGATGTTTATGCATGTACAAGAGAGTTGGATGAGTTGGTAGGGAGCTGGGCGCAACTATCTTGTAGCTCGATCAGTTGGAAGAGAGTAGAGGGAACCGCAGGTGAAGTGGTTCATCTTAGCTAGCTAAACAAGCGGAGGCAGGTGGCCTTAGCTCGGTTTTAGCTAGCTGAGGTGAGTCAGCTGGATGAGCTAGCTAAGTCAACTAAGAGTGTGAGCTAGCTAAGTCAGTTAAGAGAATGAGCTAACCAAGTCAGTTGGACCGATGAGCTAACAAGCTCCGTGGATGTGGCAAAGGTAAGGTATTGCTACTCTTGAATAGATCTAGCTAGAATGGTTTAGGGGAATGGAATCTTGGACATGTATGACTTGTACCATGTAAGGATCGATTGATAAGATGGAAGGTAGTTCATTGAACTGACCAAGGCATAGACGATTAGATTGGACAAGTGTTAGATTGGTTTTAGACCATGGTTAACATAGTATAATCCGCTGCGTATGAATTGAAATGGTCTAAGCTAGGAAAATACTAAGGTAGTTTTAAGCTAAAATCTAAGTTATCCCTAGCCTATGGGTGTTAATATGGATAAAGAGCGAAAAAAATTAGAGGTTTGATCCGAAAGAGACTGAGCGACGTGAGGCGTTGACCGCGGCCTAGACGGCCGGATTTGGATCTTACAAAATATTTGCTAACAATTTGTACTCTATCATTTTTCTTTAAATCTTTGCTATTATACATTAAACATATAATAAAAATTAAAAATTTTGGTATATGTTGTATTTTTTTTTTAAAACGAATATACATTACTAAACTGTTAAAAATCTCACATAAACTTTTGTGATCAAGGGTTTAATTTTTTTGCTATAAAATACAAATGATTATAAAACCACATGAGTAAGAAGTCTTATCTAATATGTGTTTATAGTAATATATATATTATTTACATTGAAAAATATTGAGAACTTATATTTTAATTTTGAAAATTTCACTGATTTTTTTTAAAATTAATATAAATTACTAAAACTATTAAACATCCCATACTATTTTTTATTAATGGTTTAAAATTTTGCTATAAAAATATGGTGATAATCATAAAACCATATGATTAATAAATTTATTTAATAAATAGAAATATTAAAAATATGTTATTTAATTGGGTTAATATCATTTAGATTTAATTATATATCATATAAATAGATAAAATTGATTGTTTTAATTGATTTACTATAAAATGATCGTTAATAAGCGAGAGTAATCGTTTAATGTATATGCGTAACGGTTATTTGGCGATGAAGAGTGTGATTGTTTTCTTTGAATCGCCCAGTCAATCATTAAAATCAATTTGATCAGATCTTAATGTTCTATTTACTAGAATAGAACTCCATCTACAGCAATAGATTAGAGTGACTTGATTTGGAAACAAGTCTATCAGAAAAACTACCATGGATTCGAGATGCAGAAAAGATCTAGACATTGAACAAAAAAATTTGATGTCATTTAAGAATGATCTTTCGAATTTATATTTTGATACAATATATTTGATATCAAAATATAATGTTAAAATCATGGATTGTATTATGGAAGAGACAACAACACAAAAGCGAAGTTTTGGTTTCTTAATTATATGGCGATATTATACAATTGTTGAAATTGTATATTGGATTCTGAAACGAAGAATATATATAGATCCAAATTGGATTAAGACCAATGTTATACAACAAAAAGAATTGATGTTTTTAATGTGAAAAATATTTATTGATCGCAAGAACATCAATAGAGTTGATACTCTAGTTACAAAGACCTACCAAAGAGAATCATCTTCTGATTCTATTTCCTTGGTTCTATTTTTTTTCCATCATTTGAGCTTTGTTATTTATTGTGTTTTTATTATTATATATGTATTTGTATAATTTTCTGACTGTATTATTAATAAAATTAAGTTGATAAAAAAACTCAATAGGAATGAGAGAGAAGGCTGAAGAGGAGAGACAGTAGCTGAAGTCATTGGCCTCGTTTGTTGCTCAAGTTGTTTCAATTTCCAAAGAAAGCAATACAAACTTTATTGTACAACATTTTCCTAACAATAACATTATGATTGCTTTAACTGGTATCTTCTCTATTAAAAAGAAGTACTATTTTTATCTACTATAAAATAGTGATATTAGGTCCATATATTCAGTTATATTGTTTTGATTATTTACATTAATTTATTTAATGTATAACATTTCTAAATAATTATAAAGATATTAATAACAAATCTATTTTAACTGTAATTTTAAATTTTAGATTTAGTAATCTTAAAATCTGTTCAGGAAAAATCTAACAAAATCTTTTTTAATTAATGCACTAATTAATTTTGTAATTAGTAGTATAATATTATTATCCATAAATATCAGTTAAAATTATTTTAAACAAAATATAATATACTATATGCTAATTTATAAATTTTATAAGTATAGTCTATATTATATTAAAATATAAACAATAAATGACTTACATATAAAAATTATATTAAATTGGTAAACTAATTATATTAAATTATATTAGAAAAATCATTTAAATAATTAAATAAAATATCATTCACCATTTAAGTGACTAAGATATTATTTACCTTTTAAAAAAAAATTAAACATTCGTAAATTATGTAATAAATTTTACAGAAAATAAAATTGTTAATTTATTTAAATTTTTATATTTAATAAATGAAAGTTTACCCGCACGAATGTGCGGGTTCAAAATCTAGTACTCTTTAAAAACTATGCTCTCTATTTCATATTAAATGTCATTGTAGAGATTTTTTTCATTATGAAATAAATGTTATTTTCAAATTTTAATACAGAATTTATTAACTTTATTTTGAATTTTTTTTCTATTGGTAAAAATATGATTAAGTGTATAAGTAATTATGTTTTTACATATAAAATATACACAATTAATTAATTTTAAAACTGTATAGACAAATTTAAAATAACACATAATAAAACAACCGACGAAGTATTAATCATCTTAATGACATTATTGGCAAGAATACTCAAATAAAACTCACAACTTCCGAAGTTCGATTGTGTATGTATTTTTGGTACCATTTGTTTATACTCCTAAAAACTAATTTAAAAAAACTGATATAAGATTATCTCTCTATATATAAGGTTTTTAACATAATAAACCCTCAAATATGTTTCATTCGGGTATAAACCCCTCAATTACTGATTCAATGTAAAAACCCCTCAATTCTGTTTTCTTAACAAATTGACCCATCTGTTAATTGTACCTTAATTATACGGTTTAACAGTAAGATGTGTTTTGATTATTTTGTACACTATATGATTTCCTAATAATAAACACACCATTAACTTAAAACAACATGTAGTTTAAGCTCACGACTTATAAAACGCAGCGTTTCTTTAAATGACCAAAAAATATCACAGCTGTCATACATCTTCCTATGCTCAAGTGGTCTGTGTATTGTCCTCATTTCAATTATTAATTACTAAGCCTCATCTATGTTAGAAAAAAGTTATTGTTGTCTGGTACTCTAAAGAGAACGCGAGCTTGAACCTTGTTTGTATGCAAATGAATCATTTTTTTTCAGGAAAAATGTTAGCCAGCTACATGAAGTCTTACCCATCACATGGCTAACCATACCAAGTTTAATAATGTATGGTAAGCTACACCAAGTATATGTTATACATGCCAATATCTCCGAACTATATGATGTTATGTAATCAACATCATTAGCTTAATTAAAGTCGAGCATGAGTGACACGTGGACACATCGACCATAAACGTTGTTAACTCTCTACTTTAACTCTTCGGTTTAGGAAAATTTAAACCAGAATGGAAACCAGACAATAAGACCAGACCAAATAAATTTGGGGCATTATTTTTAATTCGACCCAAATGCAATCCTATCTCCTCCCACTTCTTTTTCATCGTGAAACGCAGACATAAAATTTAGGGTTTTAAATTTTCACAAATCAGTGGGAGAAAGGAAGTTAGTGTTTGCTTCATACGTTAACAAATCGAGAAAGAAGAGTAGAGCAACTCTGAATTCTCACAACCATCTTTTTCAATATATATATACACCTGCTTATACCATCGACCAGCTATTTCCAATCTCTTCTTATTTTTCTCTATATTTTCTCACAGAGGCTTAATATCTTCAATGTTTTCATATAAGAGCTTGAACCACAATTTCCCAAACATGATCTTTCTCTCAGATATTTTTGAAACCAAAGAAGCGTGAGAATTCAGAGTTACTCTACTCTTCTTTCTCGATTTGTTAAAATATGAAGCAAACACCAACTTCCTTTCTCCCACTGATTTGTGAAAATTTAAAACCCTAATTTTTCTGTATGCAGTTCACGATGAAAAAGAAGGGGAGGGATAGGATTGCATTTGGGCCGAATTAAACATGATGGTCCAATTTTATTTGATCTGGTCCTATTGTTTGGTTTCCATTCTGGTTTAAATTTGCCTAAACTGCAGAGTTAAACCAGAGAGTTGACAACGTTTATGGTTGGGGCGTCCACATGTCACTCACACTCGACTTTAACTAAGCTAATGATGTTGATTACATAACATATATTTGGTGTAGCTGGCCATACATTATTAAACTTGACATGGTTAGCCATATGATGGGTGATATTTCGTGTAGCTGACTAACATTTTTCCTTTTTTTCACTACAGTCTACAGCCTATATGTTATCGTGTACAAGACAAGTAGCCAGATCACAACTGTAAATGGGACCAAACCTGTCCAAGGCTTTCAATTACTTGAGAGAAGCTAAGACAGAGTTCATAACATTTATAAGTCTTAATAACACAAAATGAAACACCATTCTAGTGACCTTTAACAGAGACAAAAATAAGATTCTAATGACCTTAAGCTGAAATAGTCCTAAATAAAAACATCAAAATAATTAAGCTAATTTATCAAGAGTCTTCAGTTGAGATGACTTTCAATGGATGGCGTGGATGTTTTTGGTTTCTTGGATGGTCATTCTTTTGGCATATTTGGGAGGGAGGGGGGGGGGGTGGGCTTAGGAACTGAGCTCATATTCCAGATGGAAAATAAGAGAACTTGCTCGTATTCTCTGGAAAACCAGCCACTTGATATCATCCTTTCAAGCATTCTGAAACTTTGGTTCTTCAAAATCTACTGTACAAAATCAATGATATTGGGTTTCACAATAGCCTACTCTGGAAATTGGTTCATGATCATTCCTGGCAAAGTATTCACTAATCCGTTCACATTTGAGGTTTCCAACAAAAAAATAATCATAAAACTCATAATCTCCTTAAAAATTATAGACCTTTTTGATACATTCCTTGCAAATTAAAAAGAACAACAACAAGACTTCGTTATATATATATATATATGTGTGTGTGTGTTCTTTCAAAGCATACTTTCTGTTTTTCAATTTACTTACCCTTAATATTTAATACACACACAAACTATAACTAATCTGCAAACAATCCTTTTGGATTAAACTTGATCGACATCACCATTTCCGAGCAAAAGTGGCGTTGTCTGATCATCTGAATCCAATTGATGATTATCTTTTTCCTGCACCATATCTTTTTGATCGTCTCTTTGAACTTGACTCCACATTATCAATAGATATCCGATTCCTGCTATTGCCGCTCCTAACACACTGTTCACAAGAAGTTCACATAATTATAAACTGAAACTATCATAATCAAATCAATAATTAATACGAAAACCAAAATCAGTTGTTTTACTTATTTGAAATCTAAATAATCAAAGCATAAACTGAAAATCAAAACTAAACCAAAACTTCAAAAATATTAAGCTAAAATCTAAATCACAACAATATCAAAGATATTCGTTCTAAAGCATTTCTATACAATACTTCTAAAATAAAAATATTGAACCGAATACTATATTGAAAAAATCAACTTGAGATTAACAGAGGTAACCGTTATTGATATTGTAATGGGGACTCTCTTTGTAATATATGTAGAATTTGTAACTTACCTTCCATAGTGAAGACTATTCACAAAGAAGCTTGTGCCGAAAATGGAAGCCCAAAGGATCCCAAATGGCTTAAATAATGGCACATAATAAGGCCCCTTCATTTTTGAACACTTCACTTGAACACTTGTTCTTATTATGCTCCCAAATATACCCTATATATAAATTAAAATATGATTAACTATAGAGAAGGCCAAATTAAGGAGTAAACGACAGAAGATCATGTATATGTACCGTGGCAACAATAAGATAGAAATCCATGTTAAGTTCGAGTTTCCATGCACTCAAGTCTGGCTCCATGAACGCTGAGAAGATTGCACACTGAAGTGTCCCAGCTAAGCTATAGGCAGACACTACTTTCATCACTTGAGGATATTTCTGGACGGTGTCCAACTGATACACCCAAACCAACAAAAGATATACAACGAATCACATAAGAATTGATTGTATAAACGCGCATATATATCCAAATACAATGAATATGATTTTTTTTGAAAATTTAAGACGTCAATTCAGTTACCTGTATGATATTCCAGATGGAGATAGAGAGCGTGGCACATGCTAAAAGGAGTGAGCCTAAAGCCCAATTGTCAGAATTCTTGAAGAAAGTCAAGTAGTGTGAGATTGTAGTGAGGAAATTGGAGTTTGGAGAAGAAGAAGGAGAAGGTCTAATAAAAGGGCCTAAGTAAATAACTTCGACAAAGGCTCCTGTGAAGCATATCAACGTGCCTAACACTCTTCCTCTTGTTCTCTTACATTCCCACCCTAACCCTCCTTCCCTGCTTATTTTTATATTCCAATAATATTAAAATCAAATAAAAAATGTTGATTACATTATAATTAAGAGTAATAAAAACGTGAATTCAAGATAAAGTAATTAGTTTACCCAAGAGCAATAGAGAGCAAAAAGGAGAAAGCAGGTGATTGCAAACCCATGGCACATACCACAATTGGAGAGCTGTAACTTAGCCCCAAAAATGCCAAGTTTTGGTACATAAACACCCTGTTCAAGAAAAGAATTAATTAAAGTCTAAACTGTAATATAAACCTAATGATTTCATTACGAAAAATCTTATATAATCTGAATATATTTCATTTTTGTTCAGAATTTGAAGAGGAATTGGAACAGTGACAAATAGACCTAATCGTATGTACAAAATACATATAAATAAATTAAGATTTAAACTAACCCTGTAAAACCAAGTAGGAAGATACGAACAAGGGAAGGCTTCGTGAGGAACGGTTCATCGTCTCTACAAATGAATTAAACATAGATATCATCATAACATCTCAAATTAATTAAGATATACGTAAAGATCATATATGCACAGCACCATAATTACCTTTCATCTCTATGGAAGAAGAACGAGTAAGGGAGGAGAAGGAGAGAGCCAAGAGCATTGGTATAAACGATGAACACAAAAGGGCTCATGCCACCGGTTAATGCGGTCTTAGCCAAGATGGTGAGTGCAATGGTACATGCCTCCATTAACGCCATAGCTATAAATGGAACTATGTTTTCCCATCTTGCATCCACTAATCCCATACTTTGTGTGTGCGGCTTATGAATATATGTCGATAATGCACGGCTGAGGACTGGCAAAAAGTGTATCTAGCATATATATAGGCCAAGAAAAGTCGATATTTTTTTTTTCTCTCTCTCTTTCTCAGCGAAGATAAAGACTAAGTCCACCCACAACTGTGTTAGGGTTGTGTTGTAATGCAATACTTTTATGACTTCATTTTATGTTTATATATATGTATGTCTAGACGTGGAGAGAGGGAGTCATTGGTTAACCTTTCGAGAAGAGATGAAGCTAATAGTTCGTTGGGCCTCAACTCTTACGCTTATATATCTGAATAGTTTTTGTTGGACGGCATAAGAACATGACCTTCTGTTTTAATATTGTATATTTGCGTATAAATCACATACAAGCACTCTGGAAATTAATCTGGATTTTGGTCTTGCATTTTCTGGTTATGAAAAGAATAGTAATAATAGATCAAAAATTTGTTAACCACACTCTACGCAAAATTATGAACTTTATATATATATATATTAGTAACCACTAATTATATGTACAAAACGTTATTAGATAATATTTGTTTGTCTGCAAGAATTTTTTTATACAATCAAAATCTTGTAGTTATTGATGTATCAAATTTTTTTAATTAGTGGACAAAATACTAATGCAAATATTTACGTTTAAAACAAAGAATTTTTGTTTGACTGAATTATTTGTTAGAACACCATTTTGTGGAAGAACTGGCACCTCAGTGAAAAATCTTTACATTACCAATTTATGCAAGATCAACCTCATTCTACGGTTAGAAAAAAATAATCAAGTCGGCTAGATCTCTGGTTGTCAAAGGACTAATCAAACGGGTGGGAACAGGATCCTCCATTTCAGTATGGAATGATCCTTGGCTCCCAACCACTCGCCCGAGACCAGCCATTCCAAATATTCAAAATTACGATCCGAATCTTACAGTGGAGTGTCTGATTAATTCTCAGTCACGGACTTGGAATTTACCGGTTATTAGGAATCTGGTAGATCCGGAGGATGCGAAAATTATTAAAGCTATCCCTTTAAGTAAGACCAGATTATTGGATAAAGATGGATGGCATTTTACGATTAATGGAAAATACACGGTTAAATCAGGATATCAAATTGAGAGGATATATCCGGATAGAGGACATCCACCATTGGAATATGGACCCACTGTAGATCTGTTAAAGGCTCATGCTTGGAAGCTTCGCTGTCCTCCAAAGATGAGACATTTTATTTGGCAGATTCTAACGGGATGTATAGCGGTAAGGAAAAATCTGAGGAATAGGGGTATTCAGGGTGAGATACAGTGTGCGCGATGTGGGGCTGCTGAGGAATCTGTTAATCATGTGTTTTTTGAATGTCCCCCCGCAGTTCAGGTTTGGGCACTTTCTAAGATTCCTTCAGGACCAGGTTTTTTCCCAACTCAGGCTTTGTTTACAAATATTGATCATCTGTATTGGAGGGTAAGACCTAAGATGGATGACCATCAGTTTGTATGGATCTTATGGTACCTTTGGAAGGCAAGAAATAATAAGGTGTTTAGTAATATTGATGTACAACCTATGGATACCCTCAAGTTAGCAGAGACAGAGTCGATATTATGGGAGGAAGCCCAGGTATCAATTTTACAAACGGAGCCAACGGTGCAGGAGAGTAATGAGATAGGGTTACCACATATACCAGGCCGTTGGTGCTTCACTGACGGATCGTGGAAGGCTAATGAGAGGTTCTCGGGACACGGGTGGTATAGTACTCTTCCAGGTTACCAAGGTTTGATGGGGGCACGAAATACGAGGTCGTCTCTATCGCCCTTGCATTCGGAGTTGGAAGCTCTCATATGGGCAATGGAATGTATGCGAAATTTGCGCCAGACACATGTCACTTTTGCAACGGATTGTATTCAGCTGGTAAGGATGGTTTCTGCACCAGAGGAATGGCCAGCGTTTGCAAATTATCTGGAGGACATCAAAATTCTCCAAGAGAGTTTTATACACTCAAGTCTCATTCATATTTCGAGAACACAAAATACAAAGGCGGACAGTCTAGCACGTAGTGCCAGGAAGCAAACGTCCTATGTTGTTCATATGGATGCGGAGTTACCAATGTGGTTCGCAGAGTCTGTTTAGAGTCTGTTTTATTTTGATGACAAAAAAAAAAAAAAAAAAAAAAAAAAAAAAAAAAAAAAAAAAAAAAAAAAAAAAAAAAATTTTTA